>JAJIYU010001860.1:0-33302 GCA_030144865.1 Tinospora cordifolia
GTATGAGTCAAATAGACGGTATTTTAATCTAAGTTAAATTCTGATTTTGAAATTCTTAATTATAGGAGATGTCTAACTCTAGTGTTTGGCTTGTATTAGAAGTTTGTTGAACGTTTACTATAAATAAATGATGAGTAAATTGGATTGAAGTACGTTATAATGGGCAAATATTAAGTTACAGTTGAGAAGTTATAAGTGATTGAGAGTGCGGCAAAAAGTGAATGTTATTTTCATTCGAATTTTAAATATAGATATATAATTTAAGTGCAACTAGAATTTAAAGTTTGTTAATTTTTAATAGATTTCTTATTTTAGACTTTTTAATTGTATTACATGTATAATCCTTAGAGTTGAATTTGTATTAAAAGTTTATTTAATGTTTATTATAAATAAGGATGGAGTAAATTAGATTAAAGTGTGAGAGAATAGGTGAATATTAAGTTATACATTGAGAAATTCTGAGCGATAGAGCTAGTAATAAAAAGTTGGTATGTGAAGGGTGACCGTCTTTTATATTGTGATTTTTGTTTTTCGTATAATTAGTTTCTCTAACGGTAAGAATAGGTATTTTGATTTATCAAATTATGTTGAATTGTTCGTGTGATTGTTTGATTTATATTTAAATAATTTTGTATTAGATTAATTGATTAGGATTGTAAAACTCGATACACATAGAATAACCTTCTTATGTTTAGTATTCTCAATATAATTATTTATTTCTACAGTGAGAATTACTCTTAATTAGCTATGAGATTGCATGATTTATTATTTGGGTGTCCCTATTTTGTATCAGACTGATTGATTGATAAAAATTGTAAAACTCAACATAGGGCGACTTTGGTGGGTGGTAGTGGGGTTGTGTCACTACGAGATCCCAGTATCCCACGCTTTGTCAACTTTGGATTTGTTCGGCACAAGTGGGTTAATCAAAGACCACAAGAAGCGTGGGAAAGGTTGGATGCGAAATGACTTGAGAAGCGTTGTTCCCGAGATGGTGGAATGAGGAATTTCTTCAAACAGATTGCGGGTAAGGTAATGGGACGTGGTAGACATTCCACTAGCTACCAGTATAACTTTTGTTTTAGAATTCCATCGCAAGCAGCTTACATATGGAATCCAACTCTCCCCTCAAGAAGATTCTATCAACTGGGTATCGTTCTTTTTCTATATTTATCTTCTCTCTCTCTCTCTCTCGTTCAAGTAACTTAGGCAAGGTCCCTCTCCCCTTTAATGACCATCCTCCATTGGAAAAGGTCTATTGTCATTCTCCTAATCCAAAATATAATAATAATAATTTATGATACGATACGATAATCTAATACGAATACGATAAAAAGTTAATAAATTTAAATTTAACATAAATAAGTTTAAGTAGGTTAAACAAGATTAGACACAATTAAATATATATTATAGACAAATTAACTTGGTAAATTTAAAAATAATACGTTTAACACAATTATAAATAAATTAAGAGATAAATTATAAACAAATTAATTTAAAAGTAAGTATTTATTAATTTGTTAATAATATAATTTTTATTATTTTTTAAAAATTTTAATTTATTTTTATTAATATTTTTTATAAAAAATTTTAAACATTAATTATAAAAAATTAAATAGGCTATATATATAAGTACATGATTATGAACACAGTTATAATATGACCTATTTATGACATAATTTATTTATGACGCGATCGATTTACAATATATATGACATTACCCATTTATAATATGACTCATTTATAACATGATGATACGAATGGTTATCTCTACCAAAATATCTTATTTTTTACACCATTGCCTTTTAATTGAAACCTTTAACTCCCCTGTTTAGTGTCACAATCATCCACGTATCAAACAACATGAATCCTGAATGGCCCATTTCAGTTCTAGTGCATAACAAATTACAATAAAAAAGAAGAAAAATTAGGCACAGATTGTGAGAGCATAATCACGCTTTACAAGATAATTGTACGCACAAGTCTTGCATGATTCACAGCAAGAATGATAAAAGAAAAACTTTTCTAAATATTCCAAATTATTAAATTAATAGGCCATATGTATGTAAAAAATTTGCCTCATTTATCTTCTAATTTTAAATACTATAACTGCATAAAAAATTCAGCCATAAAATTAATTACAATCACGAGATGAATATGTTAAGCATTTCTCCTTCCGGGTCATAGCCATCATGCACTGTTAACATCAGACACTCGTTTAAACTAATGGAACCAAATCCAAGAAACGTGTGTTGATTCCTGTGGCGTGGCACACATGGTTTCTTTGGTATAGGTAGGGGAGGTGCATGAAGCCAAGCCCTTGAATTTATCTAGATCAGTCAATAATGATCTCAGTTCAAATAATTTTATTAATCACTCAATAATATGTGACAGAATTAGTTTAATGTTATAATAATTATGTGATCAATAACACATAGCATCTCCAATGTTAAATAATAGATTGTATTTATTAAAAATTACCACGTAATTAATATAAAGAGAATATTTATCATAAAATGTTAAAAATATTTTTTTTAATGTGACATCCTAGTTGACTGTATCATAAAAATATTTATTATAAAAATATTTATTATACGTAATATTTATATATTTTTTTTAATCTATGGTTGCATTCACTATGCTTTAATATTTATCTAAATTGACCTTTTTTCAAGGTTGGTGTATCACATCCACGTGGCTGATCAACCAAACCCAAGTTTTGGAGTTTCCAATTCCCCATTCAAGTAGCTAATAATCTAAATTTCATTTGAGTATATTTGTGTGTTATAAAAGGTGTTGGTTTCGTTTCCAACTTGAAATGAACATCCACTGAAAATTAATATTTTATATATCTTAAGATATGTAATAAACATAGCACACATATTAAAAGCATTTTTTTTAGTTTCAACATATTAAAAGCATTTTAATACAAATGTAAATTGAAATGAATATCCATGCTACATAGGATTAGATAAATATTAAGTCAAAAAATAAATTTTTAGACAAATGTGAATTTTAAATGTGACGCTAACATGACATAAATAAATATAAATATTGTCAACGTGACTGTCTATTTCAAATGGTTATGTTGATAGTCATTTTTATAAAATAAAATAATAATAATAAGCTAATATTTCAAAAAAAAAAGTAATTTATGTTTGCATTAGATATTATGTTTTGGCTTCAACGTCCATTAAATGAAATTATATATTATCTAACTCCAAATTATTTAAGATATATATATATATATATATATATATTTATTTAATACAAAAAAATCAACATTATTAGTCAATGAATATCCCCTTGTACATGAATTTCAATAAAGTATTAGACCACAAAAAGGAAGAAATAATTTGGAGTTAGATAAAAATGACACCTTCCAACACCTATTTAAGCATTTGACGGTTTGCTTATGACAGGTTAAACCATGACTAATCTCACACAGGATATTTTAAATTTTATGTGATATAATATAATATGTGATGTAATATGTATTTATAGTATTGAATAAAATACTACTGTACATCTTAAAATACTTGTTATTAATCTAATAATTATAAATATATATATATATATATATATCTCATGGTATTTGATGTTAAATTCTAATATCTCTGATAATTATCAATTTTAACTGTTTCAAAAATAATTTTTCAGTAGTCAAGTTTAATGGGAAATCTTTTATGAATATGGTTTAATAAAAATTTCTTTTTCTTTTTTTTTTTTTTGGTCAAAAAAGAAATGCATAACACATTATTTAGAAATTTGATTTTGACCATTAGGAAGCATACCTGCAAGTCATCCATGTTTTTTGTTTTTTTTTTTTTTTAATAAGAAATATGGTGCAATCAAATTTTAAAAAGAAAATTATTAAAAGCGTGATTAAATTAATATTGTAATTTTGGAAATGGCTTGCAACTGGAAAGTCAAGGAAGAAACGGATATCTTTGACACGTACGCGGCGAGACGGCCTCGTTTTTTTAACCTAAACATACGCCCATCATTATCCATAAGTTCAACTGACAGGTTGAATCGTGTAATCAAGTCAACACGTTGGGCATTGTGGTCAATGAGCTTTTATTGGAGAAATATCGGACGGGTGTACTGAAACATTGTTGCATTGGACAGTGTTTGGGTGGCAATGTGTTATAATGCTTTTTTATATTTTATTTTAATATTCTATAAATTTTACCCATTTTTTAAAGTAAATTACTTTTTTATCTAAATATTGTTTTCATTTTCAATTCATTTCCGACCAATATTATGTACTTTATAAATACTAAAAAGTAAACTTAAATCTTGCTCCAAACAGGGCCTTAAAGGGCAATCTAGTCCTTTCCCTCCTTTCTTAGTATTCCACCATTTGTTAAATTTATCCCCAATTTCTCGTGCTAGTGTTCCCGGCTCGTCAGTTACCTGAGACGAGTTCATGAATATATATAAAATCTTAAATTAAAAAAATTATATATATACACTCTTTTTCCGTTAAAAACATGGAATTGTAATATGCTTTAAATATATTTACCCTTCTTAATGGCGAGAAAATGAACTTGACTTATCGAAAATAGCGCGCTATTTTGGAGTGTCTCTGTCGTCATTTCTCTTTCTTCTTCTTTTCCACCTTCTTGGAGCCTTACTATACATGCGCCTATATAAATGGCGATCGTAACGTCTGCAACTGCAAGGCTTCAAGCGTAAATTCCAAGAAAGAAGAAGAACCTCTCTTCTGTTCTGTTTTGTTCTGTTCATCAATGGCGCTTCGGAGATCCTTAGCTCAATTCACTAGAATCTCATCTTCATCTTTAACGATAATATCTTCTTCAACTCCATCCAGGTATCTAGAAACTGTAGTAGTTTCCGACGATCCTGCGAGGAAGAGCTTCAGCAGAGAGTTCTTGACGGCCAAAGATTCCTGCAAGAAGGCATTCTTCCGGCGGTTTGTACAAAGAAGAGCGATAGTGCAGTCGACAGAGTTCCAGAATGTGCCGATCGGGGACAAGTTGATGGAGAAGCTGAGAGGGATGAGTCTTAGCAGAAATCGGCTGAGGCTAGACGGATTGATCAGTGGTAGTCCGCCGGAGATGAGAACAGAGTCTTTGGTTGGGATTTCGATCGCTGATGCTAGGAAACTGCTGAGGTTGTCGCAGATGGAAATGTTGAAATCGAGACTAAGAAGGATTCCGAAGAGCTATATTTCGTATGCGGAGTTCGTTCAGATCTGTAAGGACGGCTCCAGTTTGAATCCTGAACAAGGATTGGAGTTTGCGAAGATGTTGGATGAGTCCGGAGCTGTCATCGTGTTGGGAAACCTAGTGTTCCCGCAGCCTGAACAGGTATAATTTACAAAGATCTATACTTCAATCGATGTTTCTTCTACTCCTCTGTCTTTTTTCTCATCCATTTCATCGATATGTAGGCTAATTTACAAAATCTTTCATCAGAGAAAATCAATTCCTACAAAATCTTTCCTTTTTTTCTTTAAAATAAAAAAAATTCAAAAATTGTTTTTGAATGTTTAATTCGGCGGCCTGGCTGACTGCCACGTGAGCTGCCTGTATGTGTGGACCTCGGCCGCGGACCCGGCTCTTGCGGTTGACCATTTTGGCGTTTTTACCATTTTTTTTTTCCTCCATATTTATATTATATTTATATTTATATGAAAAGAGCAGACGAGAAGACAGAGGAAACGTTTTCGAGACATTGGAACAAAATATATAGAAAAAAAAAAAAGTTTTTAGAAGTAGCGAAACTAAAAATAGGAAGAATATAAAAGAGAAAAGAAGCATGTATGGAATGATTCTTTATTACAAAACCCTTGTATCTTTTCAAGATTTTCTTTTGAAATAAAATTTGATTAGAATGTTAAAGTAATTATTGTAATGATATTTTTATATAACTATAATATGCATGATTATTAAATGAATGAATAATATAAAATTTAAAAGTGTGTGTTTATTCAATAAATAATTATAAGTGCTACAATTGAATAAAATATAATATTATGGCTATTAATTTAATATTTTATTAATTAAATGAGGTATTGTGTATCTGTTAATTATAACTAATTGTATTCAACCAATCATGTGTAAAAATTTAAAAATAATTATTTGTTTCTTCTTTTAAATAATATTAGTCTAATTGCTGTAATTACATTTTATGGTACTTATAATATTTAAATTGTTTAATAGAAAGATAATAGTTAGTTTAATATTTTTTTATCTAATTAGTTTAATTTTTATGTTTTACATAAATTAAAAATGATCAAAATGACTATCACAGTTAAATTTAAAAATATAATTGTGTGGTTTAAAATTATTGGATGAAGAAGGTATCACCTTAAATAGACACATTACTTTTTCATTAGATGATTAGTCATTCATTTTATTATTGTAAGTTTTGTAGCTATGCAAAAGTAAAATTCACTTAATTTGAGACTTCTGACCAACAAACTCTGATTTTGTACTTAATTTCAGGTTGCCAAGGCCATTGAGGGCGCAATTCAAATGCCCACATCGCACCCAAATGATCCAAGAAGGGAGGAACTCGCGAAGATGGAAGAGTTGAAAGAGGCGATTGATACAAAAGCGGAATCTTTGGTTAGGAGAGAGCTTTGGTGCGGACTGGGACTGCTGGTTCTCCAAACTGCAGGGTTCATGAGGCTGACCTTTTGGGATTTGTCTTGGGATGTCATGGAACCCATTTGCTTCTTTGTCACTTCATTGTACTTCATGGTAGGCTACTTCTTCTTCCTCAGGACGTCCAGAGACCCTTCTTTCGAAGGCTTCTTTCAGAGGCGTTTTAGCACAAAGCAGAAGAAGCTCATGAAGACTAACAAGTTTGACGTAGAGAGGTTTAAGGAGCTACAGAGAGCTTGCTACCCTTTCTCCTCTCACCCACAAACAATTACTTCATCACCGGTCTCACTCTGTTCTTCTGCTTTTAATGATTCGTCTGAAAGGCCGACGTTGATTTGTGCGATGGAAAAATAGAATTAATTATATGAGAATTAATTTTAGAAAATGAATTCTTCAAAAACTGGGGACCCAGACTTGGATGAGGAAGGACACTAGTTCTTATCTATCCCAAACATTTTTTTGCGGACCGAAGTTCATCACATCTGTAAATTTTCTTGGAGAGGATGAATTTATAAAGAGTAATCTCAAAACAGTGTTGAAGTCATTAACAATGGCTGAACACATTACGCTGATGATGTAAGCATACTTTGAAACTTGAAGTTCGTACGTGGTTGCAGTACTCAAAAGATTATAAACATGCATACATGTGTATAATTTTTAATTTGTTTATTTATTATTGTTATTACTACTACTACTATCATTATTATTATTATTATTTGCTTCTTGCAAAATGACACACATCGTGCAGATGCACCCTCAATTAATGAAGGAAAACGATGATAATTAACCCCAAATAACCTTTTGTAACCAGTGGCCTTCACATTTTCAGCTAATCCAAGGAGACCCAGATGATATTTTCTGTAATGGATTTAAAATTCAACGATCATGACATTAATCCACTTTTGAAAATTTCGACTTTAAATGTTCAGAAAATTTAAATTCATTGTTTGAGACACACTTGATAGAAGAAAGCGAAAGCCTTGAACTACTCGGACCCATTCCGAGTGCTGTAGGTGAAAACAACCTCCTATGAAGCAGTTTCTTTTAACAAAGGCATTTACTGTACGGTTCCTCCCACACCGTCAGTGCGATAAAACACCTACAAACCCCATGACCAAAACGCCATTCCCTCTGTATTCGGTGATTGGGACCTGATTCAAAGTTGGCGGCAATTAGACCTCCACTTGATTTCCATCGCTTTCCTTCATTAATGGACGACGTACTCATGCTCAATTTCCTTCTATCAACATAGTTTTAAGTAAACCACCCAATTTGAGTTCTTGGTATACAAAAAATCAGGGTGGGAGAGTTACTTCATTTATAGAAATGATAATTAGTTTCGTAGTGAACGTAAAACTGATTTGGAAATAATTAGTAAAAAAATACAAAAATTATATAATCATTTGCTACATATCTCATTTTTATATTATAATGTAATTTATTTATTTTTTAATTATGAGTATTGCAGTTACATTTTTAACACATTCAAGGTAAATACCTTTTTCCCTATGGGGTACTCCTCTGTTGCAACTATTAAAATAGACCTAGGCTTTCTACACCATTTTTTTTCATTTTGCAATATTCATATACACACATGTATGCATGTTTATAATCTTTTGAGTACTGCAACCACGTACAAACTTCAAGTTTCAAAGTATGCTTACAACATCAGCGTAATGTGTTCAGCCATTATTAATGACTTCAACACTGTTTTGAGATTACTCTTTATAAATTCATCCTCTCCAAGAAAATTTACAGATGTGATGAACTTTGGTCCGCAAAAAAATGTTTGGGATAGATAAGAACTAGTGTCCTTCCTCATCCAAGTCTGGGTCCCCAGTTTTTGAAGAATTCATTTTCTAAAATTAATTCTCATATAATTAATTGTATTGATCCACTGCACAAATCAACGTCGACCTTTCAGACGAATTATTAAAAGAAGAAGAACAGAGTGAGACCGTTGATGAAGTAACTGTTTGTGGGTGAGAGGAGAAAGGGTAGCAAGCTCTCTGTATGTAGCTCCTTAAACCTCTCTACGTCAAACTTGTTAGTCTTCATGAGCCTCTTCTGCTTTGTGCTAAAACGCCTCTGAAAGAAGCCTTCGAAAGAAGGGTCTCTGGACGTCCTGAGGAAGAAGAAGTAGCCTACCATGAAGTACAATGAGGTGACAAAGAAGCAAATGGGTTCCATGACATCCCAAGACAAATCCCAAAAGGTCAGCCTCATGGACCCTGCAGTATGGAGAACCAGCAGTCCCAGTCCGCACCAAAGCTCTCTTCTAACCTTCCGCTTTTGTATCAATCGCCTCTTTCAACTCTTCCATCTTCGCAAGTTCCTTCCTTCTTGGATCATTTGGGTGCGATGTGGGCATTAGAAAAGGTGAAACACCCCAGAGAAGTTATACTGACAACATCAAGGATTTAAAGCTTTATGGTCTAACGGAAACTCATGACTGCAAAGAGCCAAGCAAAGCACTTGTGTGTGCCTGTGGCGGCATGACTGCTTTTCATTCACAAGTATTGAGAAAATGTACAACTCTTCATGAGTCAATTGAGCAGAGGACACCCAAATAAATCCATGGTCTTTGAAAGAAAATTTATTGATACAAGATTTTTGTGCAACCAAGTGCACCAGAAAGAACTTTTTAGGCTATCTGAAACTGGAAAATTGTGGAACCAGTAACAGCTACTAATCATGCTTTTTCTCCCTACAAATTATTGATTGCACAATCTTTGTGATTGGTGATGGTCGAATCTGGAAATATGTCATGGAAGCAAGACAAGTACAGCTTAAAACAGCATATATTTTGAACCAGTTGGATGAGAAGCATGTGAGGTATGCAAATGTGCTGGTTAAAGCAATCACTGCTACAAAATTAACCAGGCACATGAATGTAGACAGATCTCCCTCAGTTCCATGATGAGGAAAATGACCTTGAGCACCAAAATCAGAAAGCAATTGATTCTTGAGCTGGAATCTCTCCATCAACCAAGCGGCAGCCTCTTTTTCAGAGAGAGGAATCTCGTTAACTGGGACACGTTGTACATGAATGTGAACTTCCGAAGGATCCACACCATACACATTGTCCATGAAACATGGGTCCCGATGCTTGTATCCAATAGTCACATCATACACTGCAGCACATCAATGATAACTAGAATAAGTATGAACTGTTAAGGAATGAGAAAGACCACGTAAAGAAGGTAAATGCAGGTTAAACCCAAAAACAATTGCTTGGGGGAGTTGCTTAGTTCTGCATGGCAGATGAAAATCCCTGTGCCAAATAAAATTAATGACAAATTACTCAAAAGACAATGCAAATTGCATACAAATTGCTATAGGCATGTAATAGGGAAGGAATGAACCTGCATCCAAAGTGTTCCTTAGAACTTCCAGGCAAGCACAGAAACCCTTTGTCTTTGGTAGAAGCACATTTTGCAAGATGGGCAAACCATTCTCAGCTGCATACGTCTGACAGCTAATGCACTTCTTTTCACTGCAAATGCAACGAAATGGAAACTCAATCAGTCCGACAAATCATTTTTGTAAATCGGCAATATCTAGCTAAGCCAAAGACAACACTAAATAAAGTTGCATCTTGGTAAGGAGGCAAACTATTTGCACAAGGAAAACAGCAAATAAGAAAATTTAGGTATAATTGAGAAATACAACAGTGAAACTACAAAGAGTAAAACATATGTAGGGTCTGCTCATTAGAATATTGATACAGCTGAAAACAGCCAATTAAACATAGAAAAACTTGAGATGAAGAGCATAAGCAACAATAAAGGGAAAAAAAATCCATTAAAATCTGTCTGTTTCAAAGGATCAGGAAGTCCAAAAGGAAGGTGGAAACTCATAATTAGGATTCATAAGAAAAAGATAAGAGGAATTTATTGATTGAAGAGATCAGAGCAACGACTGGGATGTAATGATGCAACATAGCAGCAATATATCCAAACATTGATAGCATAGTCATGTGACTGTGTTATGAATTGAGGGAGAAAAATAGACAGCTAATATCTTTGGGTGCACACAACTGTGCAGTTTAGGAATGTCGCAAGTCTGGAATACTCTACGTATGGTTATGTATATTTTAAAATTAGAAGAACTTAAAAAGTTCCAGTCACAGGAAGCCATCGCAATTAAAAAAAAATGTATATCCTTTTTAGTGTACTAGAGTAATTTTATATATAGGGTGTCTTGGTACAAAATCAATTGTCAATGAAGAATATTGTTCTTTCCAACTCTTTCAATTCTAACAATGACAAGTGCAAATTCAAAAGTTATCACTGCTAACACATGCAAAAGAAACAGACGATACAGCTGCTGCAACTTTCATAATCTGTGTAACTTGAATCAATATCACCAGGGTGGGTAGAAAACATGTTGAAACATATAAAAGGTGCCAATTTAATGTTTAAAATAAAGCATGAAAAGTAATACTGAATGAAGGACAGAGGTAAAAATTACTTAAAATCAGTGCCTTCAGGAAAAACAGCAAGCCACAAGGGATCTTGGCGATCTGTAAAGGTTGACAACATCTGGCGCATGGCTGGCTCATCAAACT
This sequence comes from Tinospora cordifolia, assembly GCA_030144865.1. NCBI lineage: Eukaryota > Viridiplantae > Streptophyta > Magnoliopsida > Ranunculales > Menispermaceae > Tinospora > Tinospora cordifolia. The sequence goes on from JAJIYU010001860.1 coordinate 11,209, forward strand.
CCCATTTCCTTTGCACTGGAATGAATTCTACAACGTGAAACACCCAACCAAAAATAGGTAATTTCATCAAACTGCTTTTCAGGATATATTTAATATATCCTATGCAACCTTTCCGCAGTGCAAAATCCCACAAGTACATCCAATCAACTTCGGTTCTATGGTTAGCAATTAGCAAAACTCGTTCTTTCGAAGGTACTTTTTCCCCAGCAAAAACCACTTTGGTTTTATTTATCTTCTCAAAAAGAAATGGCCATAAAGCTACCCAAATGCCAAAGAAGAAGGAAGTTGCCCTCCTGCTATAGTGAATGCTGAAAAATCGTAAGATCACTGCAGTTATAGGAGCACAGTACACCAACATCATGGATGCTGTTGAAATAATAACCAGTAAACAAATAAGGCCTCTCAACACCCTAAGAGGTGTTAAAGGCCGATGCTTGAGAATATTATTTGAATCAACAGGCTTGCAAACTGCCATTTGCTTCCAGGAATTTCTTAAGGCTCTACTCTTAGAAGCACCTGAAACAGTCAATATGATGAAAAAAAAAATGGGCATGGGTCAATATTTTAAACAAGAAGATAGGTACATCTTCACTTGTCACTGCAAAAATCTTGCAACTGTAAAAATACAGCACATATATATTGATACACACATCACCAAACAGTCTACCAAACTTCTGCAACAGATAATAAGGATGGTGTACTACAGTACTCAAGGCAACTAAAGCTCTTTAGAGGAAGAAAAAAAATAGATAAAAGAAAAGATAATAAATACTTGAACAGTAAATCACATACAGCACACAAAGATGTACATCTAAGAAAAATGTTTCTGATAAAAATTGAAATTTTAACTATAAAAAGAACAAATGAACATTACAGATAACAAATAATTCCCAGAAATTTACATTCTCTGCAAAAAGAAATGATAGAGTAACTCATAATTTAAAATGCTCATAAAATAAATAGAAGAATAACTCTTTTAGCAGTATCAATACTTATACCAAAGCTCATCTATTCTACGGCAATAAATATAATGTTTTCCAAGTAATAATCGATGGAGCCACAATAAATCTTTCTTTTGTTGGTAACTGCAAAACTGCAAAAGAATGAACAAGACTAACAAATTACCATGAATTAGAAACAAAAAACTGAATTCTATTAATGCAAGGAAGAGACAAAGACAACATCAAAAAGATTTCTATTGACTCATCAACCATCAATTTTTTTTTAACATTTTTCTCCACTTTCACAAACTTAAAAACCATTGTTTTTACCTATTATGATTTATGATAAGTCCACCCCCACTGCAACACTGTAAACTAAATTATACTTCACATTATGTTTCAAATCCTAACAGTCAACAAGGGACAAGTATCCAAGATTCACAAAATTAAACTCACTGATACTTTGCATTATGTTTCAAATCCTAACATTCAACAAGAGACAAGTATCCATGATTCCATTTTTCCTCTTCAATAAGCCTTGTGTATCTTTCAGGGTGACCTTCAATTCCAGAAAATATTCATGTTTCAGTAGCTCAATGAGCGCTTTTCTTGCAACCTTATACCATGATACCATTAGGAATGAATATCTATTTTATTTCTTAACTTGCTGTGACATTAATAAAACTTAATCTGATTGCACCTCTTATTTAAGTTGTGAATTTCATCATACAACTGACGACTTTCTCTCTTGTGCTTATAACAATCTCCTGAATGGAGGCAGATGATAAGTAGGTAAACTTAGGGCCAGAATGTTTTGCTCCTACAAAGAACTCCTGACTACCACCTAATACCCCTCTGTGATTATTAGAAGTTAGCTAGCCGTCTAGGCGCTTAAAATATGGGAAAAATATGATGATGACAAGGATCAAATTGAGAAAACATGTGTTCTAGAAGCATGCTAACTTCAAGCTAACTGCCTTACTTAATTTGCGATAAGAACGCCTTCCTAAGTATTTAAAAAAAAAACTCTAAATAAAAATAAATAAATAAAGTCTTGATCGAACTAGCATAAGATAATGAAGCAATAGCATAACAAAAGCAATGCACAAATTTATAAATATACACACAATATCTAAATAGGAATACATTCTATTACACTAGACAAAACAGAGCATCATTCTGATTCAAAATAAGCTAATAACATCAAGGTCAGCGTCAGCTTTCATAAATCATACATTTTCACTGATGATTTTCAACCTTCAGTATCAAAAAGTTAATCATATTCCCCACCACTATTCTATCCAGGAAAAATTACTCCAAGTACAATTCTACAACTTCTCCATCTCAGGACCACTACGCTTCTCTGTTTCATCAACGGACTTCGATTCGAAACTTCTGATTTTTTTCATTTCCACCATTTTCACACATAAAACTTGACACGCTGATCTAAAAGGAGTCTACACATTCATATCTCTATTTTTACAAATCCATCAGAAAGCCGAAACACATTGAAACAAAACTTCTAATTCTGTCAGTTCCACCATTTTCACTCATAAAACTGGACAAGCTGATCTAAAATGAGTCTACACATTCATATCACTATTTTTACAAATCCATCAGAAAGCCGAAACACATTGAACTAGAACTTCTAATTTTGTTATTTCCACCATTTTCACTCATAAAACTTAAAACGCCGATCTAAAATGAGTCCAACATTCATATCTCTATTTTTACAAATCCATCAGAAAGCCGAAACACGATGAAACAAAACGATTCACTGCTGTTTCTAAAATCATGGAACGAACACGATCCGATACGTGAACTACACAACACTTGGATCTCAGACAAATAACTGCAGAAAAAAGACTAATAGCTATATATCGATACAATTTCACAAACAGTCTAATAACTTAAAGAACGAAAACAGGAAGTAAGAAACCTGTCGTAATTAGAACTTAGGGTTTATACAAGTGAGGACCAGTGCACACGAACTACGGAGCGAGTGAAACAACGAAAAGATAAAAAAAAATCAGAAGACATTTCTTACGGCATCTTTGAAATTCGAGGACGAAGATTTGGAAGAGAGAACTGAGGATAAGCCTTTCGAGATAGAGATTAGGTGAGTCTGGTCTTTGTGAAGACCGATAGGAGATAACACAGAGTGTGTCTGAAGAAGACGAGTAGACTAGCAGTAGAAGCTACCTACGATGTGTCCACTATTGTCACACCGCCGTAGTGGCCGTCCGAAACGATGGAAAATAACGAGATGACTAATTAAAAGCACCTGCTTCGTTACGTGATATCAGAATTTCTGCACCGATCGTCACGTGTTCCTTTTTTCTTTTTTTGTTACGGGGAGAGGTATTAAGTAGTCATTATGATTTCCGTTGAGATCCTGCACGAACTTTTCATAATTAACGCAATAGTTTTTTCTCTTTAGTTTTAACCCTAATTTCTTGTGATTGCCGTGTGTCCTAATCTTTTATATTCATTTATTTTAATAAAACCTGTGGACGTGAAGGAGTCTCATATGTGTTTATTATATTTAAAAAAAGTTTCATAAAAAGTTTCACGTAACTTTTTTAATCACTTTTGTATCAAATTTTTATAATTATTAAAATAATTTTTGTGATATAATTATCAAAACAATTACTTTTAAATAATTAATTATAAATTAACTTTTAATAAATACTCTTGTTCTCATTATGTCAAAATTATCTACTTTAATCGTAATAAAAATATTAAAATTTTTAAAATAAGATTAAATTTATTAATTTAGTGTTCAATCATTTTTTTAAGTTATAAAAGTACTGTCATTTTTTAAATTATTTTTTATAAGTAATAACAAACATGGTTCAAATTATTTTATATAATTAATTTTTTAGCAATTATTTTTTATAATCAATTTTTAAGCATAATATTAAATAAATAAGTACTTAATTTCTCACGTTGATAGCGCCCACAACGTCTTCTGTTAGATTTTTTAATCATTTTCTTAAAGATAACCAACTTGTTTTAGTAGACGAACTTATTACACTAAAATTTATAAAAATAGAATATGAAATAGTAACTTCTTCTTTAATTTATATTATTTTATATTTTAATAATAAAGTCAAAAAAACTAACATCATAATCATGTAGGGTTGAAAGTGTCCTTCAAAAAGTTGATTCTAATAGGACTTTATTATAAATTATATTTCTTTCATCAAGCTAATTATTTTAATTGATCATCTTATTCAAAAGCAGAATTATGTTAGAGCTATAGTTGTAAATTATTTGATAGATGGCCCTATTTTTAACAAATGGGTTATGTACTCAAATTTCTTTTCTTTTATCCTTGTCAAAAAAAAAAAAGAAAACGAAACTGTATTTTTCTATCCTATGTGTTATTTGCTTTTTTTCTTGGTATTTTTATTATACTTTTTATTAACTGTTATGAAGTTATGTGTTATACAATAGAAAGTTATAAAGAAAAATAAATTAATTAAACTTAAATTTAAAATAATGAGGGAGAAAGCTTGGATTTGGATATATATCTACCTAAGTAAAATAATAATTTTATATTCAATCCATAACAAAAAGATTTCAACTTCAGACCTAAGGGCATCTGTAATGCCCAAACGGTGATGCTAAGGTGCCGCTCAATAGAGCACCACCTTAGCACCCAACGGTCCACGTCAATTTTTAAAAAAGAAAAAATAAAAAATAGACGAAACAGACACCGAGCGCTCAACACTCTGATTTCGTCTGTTTTTTATTTTTTCTTTTTTTAAAATTGACGCGGAGTACTCAATATCCCCATCATCGTTTGGGCATCACGGATGCCCTAACTCTTAAAAATGTTGATCTTGTTTATTTTTGTATAAATAAATAGACTATAATTATTTAAATTATCTTAGGAACTAAGTGTTATGCTTTTTTTTTTTGGTTTTTAAATTAATTGTTTTTAGATGGCATTGATTTTCATTTATATTTTGCTTTGTATACATTTCAATTAATGATAAAGAATTTGGTATTGAAACTGAAGAGCTTATCCAATTGACTGCAGGATGTCAACAATGCTATTCCAAACATTGGCAAGTGTCATGTAGTATGTTATGCTAAAATCCACTCGCCTTTAGTAGGCTACTAAACACCATCTTTGTTGGAGTCGAACAAAAATTGAAGGTTGTACTTCGTGTGAAGTTGAACGTGCTTTATGTATAGTTGCTTTTTAATGCATTTCTACGATAGCATTTTCTTTATAATGTCCGGGTTGGTGCAAATCATAATTTCCATGGTCATGGAAGTAGAGCTTGAAGATATCCCAAGATCCTTTTCATTATTAGGGAACGAAGTTGAGGTTTCCATTTGACGGTGCTTGGGAAAACAAATCAACGAGGTAGCAGGTTGAGTGTCATAGGGAAACTTCAAACAATGAAGCAATCTAGTAAGGCTAGGTTAAGAGAAAGTTTGCATAATGCATGGAGACTCCAATCCAACATATGATTCAAGAAGGTTGAGCCAAACCTATTCCAAGTATTTTTGGAAGATGAATGAGTCAGGAGGCATTTTTTATGGCAATTGTGGCATTCGACCCTTAGTAGGCGATCAATCTCCATTGATAAGTGTGCCTTTTGAGTTTAGTTTCATAGTGTGCCACTAGATTGCACAGAGAAATGAGCTGTGCAACTCTTAGGAAATAGAGTACAAAGGGTCATAAGAGTAGAAGAAGATTTCTCTAAATATGACATTGAACAACAAAAGTCTATCAGAGCTGGAAATGAAGTGAAAATGTATAGACTATTTGTGTGAGTCTTGTCAATAAAGGATGAAGGTCATATAACATGGGTAGCCATCAATTATGAGACATTGTTGCTATTTTGTCATAAATGTGGATGACAAAACCACGTATGCTTTGTGCAACAAGCCAACCAATCAACAAGCATAAAAGGAAGCAAGCTGCAATACAGAGAATGCCTTCGTGCATTGGTTCCTTCTTTGAGAAGGAATTCGGTGGTTAAATGAAAAAGATGCAACTCTTAAGAAACGAGCTCTTCAAGTATACATCTACAAGAGAGTCGTGAGCAAAAGGAGCTCTGTAGTTAGAACATGGTCGAAAGGAATTATGCCAATGACATTTTGGACATTTTGTAGGGTACATTAGATAATATGAGGAGAAATGGTGATGTATATGTTACATTTAATGCAAAGATCCTAGGTGACAAGGAGGAGAAGATATCCCAAACAATAGAAACCTAATGTGACAAGTGGAAGTTGAACAAGTCATGACAAGTGGTCAAGCTACGTGTAACTATCTTCTACAAATGGGAAAAAGGCACTCCTTTTGTTGGGCCATATGCTCTACCCCTCTGTCCAAAACATAAATAACCCATAGTCTCAATCAACAACATCATAATTATGGCTCCTTATTCCTTAAATCTATCCCAATTACTAAGTCAACCTCGCATGTATGCAAGTGTAATCCCTTTTTGGCCTGAGCAACTATCCTTTCTAAGTATAACCCAAACATAAGCCAAACCTCCTTTTTAGCCCAACCCTTAATTACCTATTTCCTCCCAAACCCATATAAAATATACAAGTGAAAGTAGTATAGATCCAAATCTAAGAAATGGAGTTAGAAGGATGACTAATGGCGGAAAGATCACCAAAATTTGTTTCTTTTGCCCGCTCCCCACTTCAATCAATTAACTCTCATGATTCAGGTTCAGAAGAATTTATTCTCTTCAACCAATAATTCCCATGACTCGGTTTAGAAGAGTTGCTCCTCTTCAACCAATAATTCCCATAACTGGGGTTTGGAAGAATTTCTCAAAGAATCTATTATACAATTCAATACAAAAACAACTCTTAACACTCTAAAACATTAAAAAAAATGTCTTTTGAGCTATCCCTATAATTCCCATAACTCGGGTTTGGAAGAATTTCTCCAACAATCTATTATACAATTCAATACACAAACAACTCGTAACACTCTAAAACATAAAAAAATGTCTTTTGAGCTATCCCTATAGGTGGAGGAAATTGACCATAAACAATACCCCTAGAAAAAATGAGGATAGAAATGTTGAAATGACCACGAGGAACTCCCTAATAGTCAATTCATTCCCTTAAAATGTTGGTATTTGGCCATTTTTTGGAGACGCTAACTCTTTATTGTTGATTACCACCTGACCCAATAGGAATCACAAGTAGTATTTGTGTTTTTTGGATGTGATCGTAGTATGTCATGTCGTCTCGTTTTTGCTACATCGAACAGTAACTATGTAATACCCTGAAATTTGTATCAAAATTTGATAAATAAAATAAAGTAACTCAAGGAAAATAAACTTTGAAAAATCCTTGGAAATAATGGTGGAAAAGACGTACGATTGGATGTATGAAGGGGTTGGTAAACTGGAACGAAACACAAAACATTACACATAGATTTTTCCACTAGTTACCGCAGTAACGGAATCCACTAACATAGTATTGACTTGTTTGCCTTGAAAATTAGAATTAGAAACATAGTGCTCGGTTACTGCAGTAATACGTATAGAACATGCACAAAAAACATTATGTAAAGTTTTTAAAACGACTTTGAGAAACTTCTAACGCGTGGGCAACTTCTAAAATTGATATTTGTTGTTATTTGTACGTGGGAAGCAAGTAAAACTGGAAATTAGAAATGTTTCTACAATGAAAACAACCTAAAAGCTTTCTAAACCTATCCATTGGAACTCTATATAAATCCAAGCATGAACACCCATTTTCCTTTCTCAAACAAGTACAAATCACTTCTCTTCTTGTTCTCTTAGTTCTCTCTTCAACACGCTTTTCATTCCTTAGACATCTCATTGGGTAAACATAGTAGTAGGAAGGAGAAAAACCAAAGTTTGCATCACAGTAGTACAAAACTTGTTTCTGGGCAAGTTTTGTGAGCAACCAGAGAATTTGTAACACCCCGCCACCCGAGCCCCATCTTCTACGTCATCTGACGTTCTAATTTTCTTTGATCAATAATCTGGGCCGCCCGGGAGACGGGCCCGTACTGCATTATTCTTCTTCTTAGACCCAAATTCATCAAGGTTTTTATGTACATTAGTCTATGCACAAAATGACATAATAATAAATAAGATCCTTCATTGATTTACTCTAAATTTCTGAGTACATGGTCCATTACAGAGAACATAAATTCAAAACTAAAATAAGTAATTTAGCTTGGGCCCACATGCCCTAAAATTAAAAAGAACAATCAATTCTCCACGTTGGCTGATAAGTTAATTTCCTGAAATGTGAAAAATAGGGGATGAGCTAAAAAGCCCTATGAATCATTCCATCTATTTAATTCATTATTTCAACCAAACAATGCAAGCATATTAAACACATTTAGAGATTAAATCGATTCAAACAATATATTATTTTAGTTATAGTTTAGACCGAACGAGATTAACCTCTGTGTTCCAAATCTAAGGAGAGAGATCAATTCTGAAACTCAAACCCTTCTCTGTGGAGTGGGATCACTTATGAAAACCCAGTCTACTCTAGTGCCAAACATGATAACCAGTCAAAAAAAAAAAACTGGTAACACACACGGAGAATTCCAGTGCTGGTACGTGGTTAAGATCTTTGTTTAATCTTAGTTATGTGTGCAATAGCGTAATAAATAATCATTTCAATAGTATTTAAACACTCAAGCAGTATAACATTTAAACAATGACTTTCGATTTCTGGTGTAGAAGATCGTACAAGGCGCAACTACAGAGCATACTCACTTGGTCATAAACAACATATTGATGCATGATAAATAATAGCTCTAATAGTATAACTTTCATGTTGACTTTCGATTTCTGATGTACAAGATCGTGTAGGATGCAACTACAGAGCATACTCTCTTGGTCATAAGCAACATAATAATTGAAAGGCACAAATGCAAATGATAAAAATAAAAATCAAGCTAACAAAACAAGCAAGCATTATCTAAGTCAAAATAATAAATTAAAAAAAGGAAAGAAACTCACATCGAGATCGCTTCCTAACTTTTGTAGCACTTCGTTGCTACTACTTCATAAGCTATTTAGAATAACTCAAGAGAAAAAAGGACTAGGACTAAGGTTGCCAAGAATGAGGCAAGGAGAGAGCAAGAGGAATTTTAACTCTTGCTTTAGGATGAATGAGATAGGTAGAGTAAGAGGTTCATATAGAGCCCTCTTTCAACTAGTGTTTCTATTTTTCCAATGTGGGACTATCATTTCTTATATATGCATACTTTAACATCATACCAAATAAGATATTGCATTTATGAATGCATTTTCTTTACATATAGTTTTCTTTACATATTACTATCATACTAAACAAAATATTATTTTCATGAATGCATTTAATTAATACTTTATACACATACTTTTCTATATTAATATCATACTAAAAATATTATTTTCTTATTCAAATAGAAAGGAGTATATTTACCCAACATTTCTATATGTCTAATATTAATTAATGCATATCCCTATGTACTTCTATGCCAATTAATTAATTGCATATCAATGACAAATCTATATATACGTATGTGCGCCAATAAAGTGTGTTTTAAACTCAAATTTCGGGTATTACGACACTTAAAATTTCAGGTATTACAAAATTCAACAGATCAACATAGGTACAGTGATCCTATCTCAATCTCAAATATATGTTTCATGGTCTAGGAGTCGAACTAGTAGGATACCAGGGTCCTAAGGGAATAAGGAATGATAGAAACATACCTAAAAATCCAGTTTTTGTGCTGGTTGCCACGGTATGATTGTTATTACTGCGGTAGTGTCTTCGTCAACCTATGTTTCTAAAATTTCACATAGATTACTGCAGTAGCGTCCCGCGGTAATGCACTCTACCCCATCGATTTCCCTTTGGTTATCACGGTAGCTTACTGTGGTACTGTTCTGCACCTCCCATTTTCACATGTGCGATCTAGTCATCGTGATAATCCCTATTCCTACTATGGTGCACAAACCAAGACCATACATAAGCTCATCTAGGGTAATGTTCCTACATGTTATTGGTCATATATAGTAAGGGACCATTAGAACATGATTCAAAAGCATTAAAACACATGAATAACACATTAAATTTTAATCTTCAAGGTTGAAGACTCAAGAAGGCTTGGAATATAAGTACAAGGACTAACAAAGAACTAAGGCATAAAGGTTGAGATGATTTTTGGGTTTTACTTTATTATTTTGATCTAAATAAAGCTTGCATGTGTGTTTATGCTTTGAATATACATACTCTATTTAACTTGACTGTATATGTCATGTCTAGAATATGCATGCTTAAGACTACATAACTAATGTTGCATGATATATGATGATATGATCTATGCTATGAGATGCTTACGAGGTTTACCATGCTCAAGTGTTTAATTCCTATTTTAAATAGATAATGGTTTGGTTTACAACCAATCAAAGATTAATAAAGAGTTGAACTACATACCAGTGCAGTATTCCATGGAAAATTATTGTGGGTGTTCTTAAGAAAAGAATGATGAGGTTATCCCTAGTTTACAAGAATGGAACAATGGGTAAGACTTTGATTCTCGGATAATAGGTGAGACCCTTGATCCATTGAAAATTGATATAAGGATTGCTCTTTGTAATACCCGAAAAAATTGTACGTAGGTTCAATAAGTTTAGAAATAATTGACCATGAGGATTTTATGGAATTTTTGGTGCAAATGAGAGTAGACAAAATGGAAAGAACAAACAAAAAAAATCAATCACAACGTGACTACCACGATAGTCACCCCCACTACTGCAGTAGTGACACAGAATGTGAAAAACGAGCTGAAAATTGATTTTTCACCCAAACGACGACAGCTACTGTAGTACCGCGATAGTGCGTCAATATTTTGAGAAAGAAAGAAGAGGAAACCCAAAAGAAAAGTTATGAAATCGTAATACCGCGGTAATGGGATTGGGTTACCGCTGTAGTGCGACAACTTTCTAAGGAAAATACTTTGAAAAATGAAATAGAAACATTTTCTGACCCATTACCGCGGTAACTGAGTGAAATGATCGTGGTAACACGATGATTTTTTGAAAAAATCCACACAAAAGTTGCCTAAGAAGAATTGAAAAATCCCAAACCCCTAAGTTACTAATTCCTATACATAAGACTAAAAAATTAGCAGGTTTTCTACATTGGAAACACCCCAAACTTGTCAAATCTCACCCATTTGAACTCCATATCAACACTGCCTAGGTTCCTATTCTCTTTACCCCAATAAAAGCTAAACAATTTTTTGATTGCTTTCTTTGCTTCTCTCTTGACATCTCTTTTCTTTCTTTAATTGTTCTAAACAACACTTAGAGGAGGAGTAACGAAGTGTGGCACAAATTTTGTGCTAGCAGTTGGGAAGATTTGAAGGGGATTTAACAGAGGCTTCAAGAGGAGTAAAGGTATTTGAGGTGGAAGTGTCTTCTAAATTTTTACATTATTATTTTAATTCAGATACGATGTGCATGGATGTTTGCTCAGCTTGAAAATATGTCATGATCATATATACCATAATTATATATATACCATGACTAAAGATGCATTGTTTAGGGCTTTATGATTAATGATGCATGCCTTGTGATGATATGTTCTATGTTATGACATGCCTACCATGAATACATGCTATTTATTAGTTTCTTCAATTTATTATGTCACTGTTTAGCATTAATGAAAGATTAAACAAAGATTTAAACCACATACCAACATGGGAATAAATTTTCACCGTGAGTGTTCCCACTAGTATTTTTGGGATGTGAAGTGAGTGTTCGAATTTGCCCCCTCTTTATCAATGATAAGATTGAAGGTCTGGATTTGAGCTCATCCCCTAAATATGAAATATTGAGGCGTAACCTTTTGGTCTTAATGTCAACTAATAACAAACCACTATTTGAATCACACCCTGCCTCCACCTGCCCAAATTGTCTCAGCATGTTTGTGTCACGTGCTTGCTCGTTGAACTTTTTTTCTTTTTTTGTGGGCCGCCCGGGAGGTGGGTGATGTCACATTATTCTATTTTTTTCAGTCCCAATTCTATGAGACAAACACTTTGATGGATTTCATAAAGCACATGTGAAATCATTTAATAAAATAAATCAATATTATTAATTGAAATGAATAGTCATCAAGTACAATGACCATTGAACTTTATTATATTAAACTGAACTTTAATATAAAATAAAAATTAGGGCTAACATGCCCAACTTAAACATTTCATGAATAGAATTTAACTCTAACTATGTAACATCCGTTCAAAAATTCCCTGAAAGGTTAGAAAAGGAATGGTGAGCTTACGCGCTTAGTGGATCATTTTAAATATTTAACTCATTATTTCAAATCAAATAGAACATGCATAACAAACACTTCAAAAGATTATGTGATTCAAACAACTGTTTGTTATTAGTTGATGTTAAAATCGAAAGTGTTACGTTTCAGTATTTCATATTTAAGGGATGAGGTCAAATTCGGACCTTAAAACTTATCATCGATGAAGTGGGTTAAATTCCAACCCTCATTTACACTCTGAAAATATCTATTTGGAATACTCACGATGAAAATTCATCGTTGTGTCGATACGTGGTTGATAGTTTCTGTTTAATCTTTCATTAGTGATCAACAATAGCATGATAAATTCAAGATAACAGTACCTAACATATATTCATGGAAAGTATGTCATAGCATGGATCATATCATCACAATCATGCATCATTAGCTTCTAACCCTAATCATGCATTTTTAGGCATGACATGTATAATCATCACATATTTTTAAGCAGGCAAACAACCATGCACATAATATTTGAATCAAAATAATAAGATAAAATTCAGAAATCACTTCCACCTTCTATCGCTAATCATTTTGATCTTAGTATTCCGAGCCTTTTAAAGCCTTCACCCTTCTTTCTTCACTCAAGGAGAGAACAAGAAGACTATTTTTCTCTCGAGCTAGAAAAAAACTAAGAAGAAGGGAAGAATGACGAGACTTTCTTTCTCTTGAGCTAGGAGAGAACTGCGAAGAAAATGAAGAAGAGAATAATGAGGAGACTTTATCTCTCTTGAGAATGAAGATGAGAAGAATGGGATGGTTTGAGAGAAATAGAAGGGTGTTATTTATAGGCATCCTTAGCCAATCACCTCATTCCACTACTCATATTTTAATATATATTCTACGTCCCAATTCCATTATTCATATTTTAATATATATATATATATATATCCCACCAACTCATTCCACTACTCGTATATATAAATATATATCCCACCAATCCATTCCACAACGCATATTTTAATATTTTTTTATAGAATTACTTATAGAATAATTATGATAGTGGTAAATTGTTATTGTTATTGTTATTGTTATTATTATTATTATTATTATTATTATTATTATTATACTTTTTATATGAATTTACCATTTTGCCTCTAAGAGGCAAAATTTTCGTTCTACCCCTGGGTATTTAATGTGTTTTCACAATTTAATGAACTCATTTGTATATTCTTAATATTCAAAAATTTTTCAAGGTATTATACACATAATTTCTTAAAACATTTGTTATACATGATCTATTTGATTTGAAATAATGAGTTAAATATTTAGAATGATTCATTAGGTGCATAAGCTCACCCTTCCTTTTTATTTCTTCAAGAAATTAATATATTAAGACTATATGGAAGACACTTAAATTATTTCTTAGTTTTTATTGAATTGTAGGACATGTTGGCCCAAATTTTGTTATTTGAGATTATTTATGTTGTAATAAACAGAAAGACTTTGTACCCTTTGAATTTTGAGTTAATGAATTAAATTTTATTTTATTTTATCAAATGATTTCCAAGTATGTCTTATGAAATTTTATACAAATAATTATCTCACATATTTGACACAAATGGAAAGAATGAAAGAAAGAAATAATGTTACAAAGCCTGCCTCTTGGGTGGCTAACCTAACTTTGAAATACATGAGGTCAGTGCGGTAATTGCGCTTTCTAGACTGGCATCTATCGCACTTAGGACATGAGGGGGAGGCGGGGTGATATGCTCTTTCTTCTCTTTTGATGTGAACGTGTGAAAAGATAACACCAAAGTTGACCCTTTTGGTCTTAACGTCAACTATTGAATAATGAATTGTTTAAATCATCTAATTATTGAAAGTATTTGACACGTATGTTTTATTTGTTGAAATAATGACTTAAATATTTCAGATGATCCACTAGGCTCTTGAGCTCACTCCTTTTTATAACATTTTAGAAAATTGAATACTAAGGCTACGTGGACAATGTTGCTTTCAAACTTTTCTTTATTATTTAAGTTGGGCATTGCTAGTCCTAGTTTTTTTCCTTTGTTAAAGTTTTAAAGTCAAATTAGTGTAATAAACTTGAAAATTATGTACCTATTGATTTATTAAGTTTCAAATAAATAACACTGATCTATTCTTATCAATTATTTCGCACGAGTTTTACGTAATCTCTATGATTTAAGTACTCCAGAAAGTCTCACAGATTTATGAGACAACAAATGATAGAAATAATGTAACACGTCAGCCTATAATACCCCCGTTCTCGGTCCTTTTATTTATGTCATATTAGAGTCACGTGTAGAGAAACATGACTATTCCACCTTAAATACCAGACACGTGTTGACCACCGAGAACTGAGACGTTATTATTCTCACATTCAAACTATATTAAATACATTATGGATATACCATATCTAATCTAAATCACTCATCAGTCTCTTGGACTTACTGACAAACCACCCATGAAAATGTACAGAGATAAATCAAATAATTAAGTTATTGACTTCAACGTTTATGTAATACCTAAAATTTTAGTGTTGTAATACCCAAAATTTGAGTTTTAAAAAAAAATTGTTCAAATATACGTTTACTGTTCAAATATATGGTACTATTAAAAAATAAGGTCACTATTTTGTCGGCAGACAAATTAAGATTCGGCGGTTACTGTAGCTATAGTAACAAACTATTAGCTACTGTTCAGTTTCGTCTTTTTCTGCAAGAAAAATTTATATAAACCTCCCCCACCACCCATCATTCTGAAAATTCATTTCAGCAAGAAAGAAATAATTTTTTTACTTACTCTCTTCTCTTCTCTTGTTCTTCGGTTGTTCTAGACAACAAATATAGTAGTAGGAAGGGAAAAATCTCAGTTTCTGCATAATAGTAGTGAAGATCTACTGTTGAAGCAATTAGAGGGTTCTTCTGATTAAAGCAGGTATAATGACTCTGTTCTAGTCTCTATTTAAGATTGGAGATGTTGTTATTCATTTCAGTACACATACGTAGTCTACTGTTCATATATATAGTATTGTTCATACGATACTGTTCACTGTTACTATTTAGCACTATTCATATATGTGGTATTGTTCATATATACGGTACTGTACATATGTACTGTTCATGGATAGTTATTAAATCACATTTTCAAAACGTAGATCCTGAAGACTGATAGGTGAAATCTCGGAACAAGAGGGAATAACAACTCAAAGATTGAGGTGGAAGTGATTACTCCACTCTCTAGTATTATTTGAATTTTAATGCTGAATATGTGATGTTTACATAGTTTGAATGCCTAGAAGTATGCAAGAATATTAATTTAATGATTTTCCTTTCTTTTTAATTTATATTGCTTATGACCGAAAGAGTATGCTCTGTAGTTGCGTATTGTACGATCTTCTACATCAGAAATCAAAAGTCATTGTTTTCATTTGCATAAATGTTGATTTATGATGTCATCTAATAGAATGTTTAAATACTGTCAAGATATTTATTCTATTATGCTCTGTACACAAAAATAAGATTAAATAATAAATTCAACCACGTATCGGCGTGGGGACAGATGTCATTCGTGTGTGTTCCATGCAGAATTAGAACTGATTGTCAGGATTGACGCCAGAGTGGGCTGGATTTCAAGAATGATCTCACTTCACAGAGAAGGGTTTAAGTTTCAAAATTGATCTCTCTCCCCAGATCTGGAGCACAGAGGTTAACCCTTTCAGTCTAATTAATAATTGTTGATAAATAAATGTTTGAAACGCCTAATGAATGATAAGTGTTTGCATGTTCAATGTTTGATTTAAATAATGTTATTGATGTACTGTGTATGATCCACTGGGCTCTTGAGCTCATCCCACTCACTCTTTTTTAGGTATCTATTGAAGACGTTGTTTTGGCACAAGAATGTAAAAAAAAAAAACTTTAATTGTTATTTTCAGTTGTAGGGCTTGTGACCCACCATATTTGATCATGTCAGATGTTGGTCATTAGGCCAGATAGTATTTATATTATCAAAAGTTGGCTATGGGGCCCACAAGATTGATCATAAATTAATGTCTTCAATTATTATGTAATCCCGAGATTATAACTGTTCTATTTCTAAACATTTGTATTTATACTTTATTTTGTACCTTGGGATATAATCTGATGAAACTAACAGATGTGATAAATGATGTAAAGAAAAAGTAATATTCCTAGTTCTCAGATAGAAAGCAGGATTGATTGCACTCGAAGGTAATGAGGTCTCAAGCTACGAGACAACCACGTCACCTATGATGTATGTGACAAATTCGGGAGTTGGGGTGTTACGGTTTAAGACTTCATGAAACATGAAACAAGGTCTCCAAAAGAAATCTCTAATCATGGCCTACGTGGCCAAAATCTAAACCATAACGATAGATGACAACTTAAATCAGTCAGGGAGGCAATATGCCCGTCTAAACTAACTAATCAAAGAAACGTCATAGAACAATCTTCATAGTGAGGTTTGCAAACTCGCTAGAAAAATATCCAAGAAAGGTTGATCAGCAAGCACTGCCTCAAATGTCACCTGAAATGGAAAGATGGGATGAGCTCGAGAGCCTAGTAAATCATACACGGTACATCTATAACATTATTTAAATCAAACACAGAACTTGCAACCACTTATCATATATTAGGGATTTCAATAATTGATTTGTTTATCAATTGTTAATCAGATTGAAGGGCTTAACCCTAGTGTTCTCATCATCATCATCGTCGTCATCATCATCATCATCATCATCATCGTCATCATCATCATCATCATCAAGTAAACATGAGAGAGGGAAAGTGCACTGTCTGTCAAATTCCAATATCAGTAATCAATTCGGGACATACCCATAGTTCTATCATCAAGAATAGAGGATAAACCCAGTGTTCCAATCGTGAGAACACCTAAGTGATGCCCCGTGGACCACTACGATGATACGTGATTCAAATCTTACTTTAATGTTTTCAAAATTACACAAGTACACGTCTCATTATATTATGCATGTATATCATTCCAACATAGAACATACACCACATATACATGTAAATCAGATATGTTAATTATCTCATGATCTCTATGATTAAGTAATTCATATCTAATGTTATAAATAAGTAATCATCAAGCATGAATAAATTGATCATACTATTCGACATTCATGTAAACATAAGCTGTCATGGCATCCAATCATTATTTAAACACACCCTAGCGTGTTTTTAGACATTCAAAGCAAAGTAAACACACAACACATTTAGTATTAAAATTTAAATAATACTATATAGCAAGGTAATCACTTTCACCTATTACTTAACTCCGATTCTTCTTATTCTTGCCTTGATGGTTTGGAATCTTCAACCTAAGATTCACAATTCATTCTCTCAGTATTTGTTATACTCCTAATAGTATAAAGTCAAGGTATACTCCTATTCTAATAAATTTAGCATGTGGTCTGAGTAATATGTTAAAATTGGTTGAGTGTCATGTATTTCTACCCCCCCCCCCCCAAACATCTCAGCAGAAGAGGAGAGTACCATAGTTGTTCGTTTGCACAAGAGTACACGCTTTGCATTGCCACATTAGCTAGAATAGGCTATATGCACTGCTGGTCATATTAGGTTTATGTTGGTCTAAAATTTCTTTTGTGTACCACAGTCGTATAGGTAAGCACCGCAGTAACCATGAATTTTGTACGAAAACATGAAAACAGGTTGCAGGGACGCGTTATCGCAGTAGCCTGGGTGTTACAACAGTATTGTGGTGGTGAACACAATACTACCATTATGGTTATCGCAAAAGTCACACTGTTCTTAGAGAGACTACACTTTCGTACCTCTGTTCTTGCTTTTCTATGCATGGTGCTTCGTTACACCAAATCTAGGATTGAGAATGAACATTTTCATGGATAGAAGAGTCTCATACCGAAGCTCTATTTGTTGATCCCTTCTTTCATCTCCAGAGGATGCAAAAAATGCTTTTGTGTGTTCTAAGATCTTGTGCACGACCGTCTGTGAAGGTGTCATAATACATAACTTATCGTAGATGACGACGTTCCTCATCTGTTAATGTTTGTAGCCCGTAACAGAAATGTGGGATAAATTAAAACCATTCTAGAACACTTGAGGGAAAAGGAATGGTTTAGTTCACTTATAACGTGAATCCATAGCCTATTGGATGTCCTGTAGCGTATTCTTCACACAGTTCTCTTCCTATTTCTTTTGTGAAGCTGTTGGAAGAAGAATGAATGATGGAACTCAATCTAGAACACGTGGAAGAGAGGAGAAATTCACAGAGGGCAGCTAGGGTTTGTAACAATGGCTACGGGATGTAATAGTGTGATTAGGGTTCCCTAAGCATCGATATATATATACACACACAACATAGTACCACGACCCTCCAAACCTTCCGTGTTTGGTTCTCAATCGCAATACTGCGGTACCTTGATTTCACCCAAATTTCTGGTTTTTCAATCATACTACCACAATAATGATTTTCATTACCGCGATAGTGCAAGGATTTTTGTGATTTATTCAGTTTTTCGTTATTATTTTATTGATTTTGGTTTCTATAACACTCTTGCACATTTTATTGAGTGCAATGAAGCTTACATTATTTGACCATAGGAAATTTATAATTATTTTGTTATTTTTTAATAATAAAAATTTCTATATTTATTACGAATTCTTGGGTTATTACATAGCCTCTCGTGTAGCCCAAGGAAGAGAAATACCTAACATGCATGCACGTGACATGAATGTGCCGAATTATTGTTGGTTTGACCATATGCGGTTTGGGGCCAAGAGGGGGAGACGATGTGTTACAACCTATACAAAATGTTTTAGTTCACTAATAAGGAAGACAAAGTTGGGGTTAGCAAGATATAAGGGCCATAACAAA
This sequence comes from Tinospora cordifolia, assembly GCA_030144865.1. NCBI lineage: Eukaryota > Viridiplantae > Streptophyta > Magnoliopsida > Ranunculales > Menispermaceae > Tinospora > Tinospora cordifolia. Next base: position 30,369 of record JAJIYU010001860.1, read on the forward strand.
TATTCTTAATGACTACTAGAGAATTTTTGGTCAATATGTGAACTTCCCAAAGAGTGCAATTATTGTCACTGTCAAAGTGGATTGAGATATCTCCGATGAGGTATCAAATATGTGAAATATCGAAGAGGTAAAATCCTTTGGACCATACTTAGGTTTTATATAATACTTTAGGTTCCCAAATAATATATGGAAGACCTTATGATCAAGAATATTAAATTTTGATGAAGATTAAAGGGCAAGCAGGGAATGCAATGGTGCTCTCGGAGAAAGCTCATTACCAACAAACTCAAATGAGGCTTGTGAATACTAGATATAGAACACGTAAACATAACATTTTTGATAAAACATGCATGAAGAGTTCTTATCAACCCCAATTCAATCTGGGGTAGTCTCTCTAAAGCTAAATATTTTTCAAACAATTCTTTCTCATAGCTGAGCTTGGTTGAAGACCCCCATAGGTGTAGTGTAGTTTGTTGCACGGTAGAATGCAACTATCTAAGGGATTTAGGTGGTCGATTTGGGATGGTAGTTTCATTGAGATATGGTCATATCCATGGCTGCTAAAGCTAGTTACCTTTAAATAATGGTCCCCAAAACATCAAGGTTATTTATTTGTGGGGAAGCTGATCAATATTAAACGAAATAATAGAATTGTGCAAAATTGAGATAATCTTTCAACAATAAGGAACGAAATGTTAATTGAAGGCACACCTATCAGTAAGTTTGGCTACATAGACAAGCTCAATTGGCATTTCACAAAGTCTGGTGACTATATTGTCAAAAATGGATACCACCTTGTGCTCTAAAACAAACTAGAGAATGAAGACAACAGTACAATGATTGGCTTTGCATATGATAAAAAACCTAATATATGAAGTCAATTTTGGAGTTTGCACGTTTCAAGCAAAGTGAAATTCTTTGTATGAAGAGCATGGAACAACTACTTGCCAACCCATGAAACAATGTTGAAGCACAAAGTGTACATAGAGGAGCTTTGCCTGTTATGCAAACAAGGTAAGGAGAGCAATACCCACATATTCTTTAAATATGTGTTCACTCATACGTTCTAGTTTAGAAGTCAGTTGAGTTGTGACACGCATCAAACAGTAGTGGAAACTTTTATTCAATCTTAGGAAAACTATTGGAACTAGGCCAAGTTGAGAATAGGTTCGGAGGAAGCTATCCAATGGTTTGTCATTAGAATGTGGAGGTAATGGAAGGCATTGCAATGCAATTATTTTTAGAGATGATCAACTCGGCCCATCCCAAATCATCAAAAAGATGGATCATTAGATCACATAATTCAATCAATCCACAATCCTCTCTCTTCCATACATAGGAATTAGATGAATAGTAAAATTCAAAGATGTCAAAGGAACAAGATGAGAGGGAACTGTTTTCTATGTATAGGTGAAGCAAGAATTCGTATTACTTGGCCTTCGACGGTAAGGGGGTCCTCCTCGCAAGGGATATGGTAGGTGTTAGTGTTGGGTGTAAATATCATAGGCCTATTGGATGACCAGAAGAAACATAAGCTCAAACCTTATTAATAACACAAGAGTCATATGGGAGAAATGTTCAATGTCTTATTCACTGTTTAGGATAGCTATTGTTAGCTTAGATTGGCCAAATAGAAGCTAAATTTCAAAGATCAAGCCCATCCTATTCCACATAAATGTTCTCATAGCCGGTTATTAGGTGTCTTTCTCATATGTTCTCAAAGAGTTAAATAGTTATGCTCATAAATTGGCATTTTTGACTTGAGATCCAAAGAGAATAGGTATGCAACTCTACCAACCACTATGGTTGAGCCCATCACTGTACATGTTGATGCTTCTCTATCAGTAATAAATTTGGTCGAAACACTTTTGTTATAGTGGGCTCTTTTTTTTTCTTTGAAAATAAATTTTCTAACATATAAGGTAGTATTTGGTAACTCTTATTAAAACCTCTTATTTTGATTATTCTTATTAAAATAGAGTTTTGAAAAAATCAGAGTGTTTGATGACTTATTTTTTTTCCTCTTATTTTTAAAGTCTTTTTTATGAAATATGAGAAATACCTCTTAAATAAAAAGTAAATTTTTTTTGCTTTTTTGAAATAAGAGGAGCATAAAGAGGTTTTCGATACTTTTCAAAATAGATATACATTTTTTAAAAAATGTCCAAAATAGCCTCATCAAGCTATTTTACATAATTAATTCAATCTAATAACTAAAAAAATTTGATTTATATGCTCGTCAAAATTAACCTATTTGTATTCATTAATCTTATAATTAAAAATATAACTAACCTATTTGTATTAATCAATCTTGTAATCTCGTAATTAACAACAAATATAACTAATTAGTTATTAATTTTTTATACTATTAAGCTATTTAAAACTTTTTAAAATGTAATATTTCCAAAATGAAAATATTAAATTAAATAAATTTAAAATGTTGATTTTAATAAGTAATAATGTATAAAATATAATTAAATATGTATATTAAATATGTATATTCACATTATTAATAAATATATTGAGTGTTGCTTACTTTTATGTGCACACTTTTAAATAGATAAAGAGATGCAAAAATGCATTCCTTAGATGATGAATTAATAATATGCAACATAAATAGACCCTAGACATAAAACAAATAATGCAACAAATTATAAGTGTAATTAGGGAAAATAATGTAGTACATTCAACAAGTAATAATAAACTTGGGGAGGCCCAAGGTCGAACCACAAAGATTGAAATAAATTTCTGAAACTAAGGTTTGCTACATATAATAAAAAAATGAGAATGAAATAAGATGATAATAATATTTTGATAATGTACGAGTAACAATGTGATGAAAGAGTTAGGGCATTAGAGTAGGCCCAATCCTTTCCTCTCTTAGTCCTTCTTGAGTAACATAATTAGGGATAGAAATAACTAAAGAGTTTTTCT
>JAJIYU010001861.1:0-33384 GCA_030144865.1 Tinospora cordifolia
GAAGAATCCCCAAACCAAGAACTTCTCACACTCAAGAGAGAAAAGAAAAGTGAGAAGGAGAGCCAAGAAGAGGGCTTGAAGCACAAGATGAAAACTCAACTCTTGTTGCTTAGGATGGTTTGATTTGTGAGCGTGGGGGTTTTATATAGAGTTCAAATTAGTGCAAAATGGTAAGTTTTTTGGTGAAGAACTTGCAAAAATTTAAATTTTCGTGCCCCCCAAGCATAGAAAAATAACAAGTTGGCTTGGAATTGAAAAACCAAGTTTATAGAAAATTTTTTGGGATTTTTTTGAATTTTTTTCGGATTTTTCCTGATTTAATTTCGGTATTTCGTTTATTATTTTTGGAGCAGCAAATCGGAGTCGTCGGATCGTCATCGAGATTTCATTCGTAATCAGATCGGGCGGATAGAATGGCAGCAGTTCGATTTGCCTCGAAACACGTATTAGGATTCGATCGGCACCGTTAGATTTTCCTCGGATCAAGCAACAAAATCAGATCTTCGATCTCGTCCGTTGATCAACCTCAATCGAAGTGTACGTTCACGATTTTGTTTTGGCAGGTGGAATCTCGGCTGTTGATGGTCCTCGATCACAGCATCAGATCGCGATCAAGATCATCGGATTTGATCTAGACCGTTGATCATCTTCGAGCACAGCACCGGTTCGCGATTGGATCTACAAGGCTTTTATCTCCGCCGTTGGATGAACCTCGAGTTCTGTGTGCGGATCCGATTTTGCGATCAACGAAAACGATCCTGTTCGTTCGATTAGGCCGATCGTTTCTGGACCGTTCGATTCTCCTCGATTGCGGTGTTTTCGCGATCTCCGATTTCGGTTTTGATCCGAGCCGTTGCATTTGGATGATCGATTTGTGGCTGTTGGATCTTCGTGATTCGGTGCTCCTGAACGTCGTTTAGAAATTTGATCTCATTCGTTGGATCGAAGAGATTGAGTTTGGACTATTGGATGCAGTTTCTAATTACCAAATCACTTTCTAAAGCTTCTATAATCTGAATTTTGCCAATTAGACACTTCCTAATTGATAAAAATTTGATTTTCTTGTATATTCACTTCCATTTTGATAATTTGCTAAATTTTCTCCTTTCTAATTATTTAATATTGCATTTATTTTATATATTTTTATTTCTTTAATATTTTTGATGCTATTAATTAAATAATTAATATTTTCTATTTTCATGTATTTTTTTATTTATTTCATATTTCATTTTCAAGTAATAATTTATGTAGTTATACACCAATAATGCTTTATACATGTACACTACGTTTTTATTTAATTATATAAGATTTTTCTATGTACATATTCCCCTAATAGGTAATATTAACATTTATTATGCTAACACACACCTTATTTATTCACATATTAGCCAACATGTGTATATACTTTATTTCCATTTATTTTTTTATTTTTATTATTATTTTTTTATTATTATTATTTTTTAAGCAGTTCCTTAATTTCATAATTAATTTTACTAAAATTGTAATTTTCATTTAATTATCCTAATTTTTATTATATCTCCAATATAAATTATTTTTCATGTGCCAACCCACCATTTGCACTCAAAATTTCTTAAAATCTTTGAAATTAATTTATTCAACTTATTTTATTTATTTAAAATTTTTTTGACAAAATTCTAGGGTATTACAATAAAGAACATCAAGGGTTTTAAAACCCTTTCAATCAAATTTACCATCATAAACAAAATGTTGTTTGAAACGTCTAATGATTTACAAATGTTTGAATTTAAATGTGTTATTAATGCTAAATTAGTAATTTAGTGGTTTGAAAAAGATCGGTTCTTCATTTAGGTACTTCTAATTAGGGTTGCTCACATGTGTGCACACACACACACATGGACCGATTTTTGCATAATAGGGCATGGTGCACATGATCAAATTGTGGTGTACATGAGATCATTCTTCATGGTTCCCCATAGGTTTGGTGTACTTGATCATTTGCATGGCACGTGGGATCATTTTACACGATTTCAAAAAAGGGAAACATCCCATTGAGGTGTTTCATCCATGATCATGGTGTTTCATCCATGGTTCACACATGTTTAGGGGTGACCATGCATTTATGGGTTCATACGAATTTAATAAAAATTTATATCTCATTATTTACTAAGAATTAAGGACTTAATATATATTTTTGTGTTCATAATAAACTAATACACATTTTCAAATCATCATTTGACTAGGATAATCTTCATTTCATTTACTTTCCTAATTTAGACTCCGCTGAAGGGTATTATGCAAATAAAATCCTAATTTTTTGCCAATTGAGCTGATTTTTTGATATGTTGTCTAGTTGATCAGTTCATATCATCTCATGTTATTTCAGGTCGTTTTGGGTTCTTAAGGGTTACAAAATGAGAATTTTGAACCTGTTAAGTTTGCCCCTGAAATGAACCTGATTTCATTTCTCATCCAGATTTCATCTAATTGAATTTGAAATTCTCATTTTGTTAAGTACAGGATTTTTAGGGTATTTCAAATTGCATGGAGGAAATTGAGACACAAGAGCAAAACATGGGCTGAAATTGGTGAACCATTGCATTATCACGATCCTGCTATGGTGGACTGTGGTCCTGCGTGAAGATGGGCATGGAATTTTTGGGTTCTTGGAGATATCGTGTGATTGCGGTCCACGACCGCGGTCTTGTGATTAGTGTAACACCCCAATCCCCAGACCTGACCTTCCATGCGTCGTTGGGGCCTTGCGCAGGGATGCAAGCACATCCGATAGGAGAATCTATACGCACGGTCGTCATCTACTGAGAACTAGAGTGCTACTTAATTCATCTTCTCTTTGTCTCTATCGCGATCCCTTCTTAGGTGATGTCACAACTGGCAATTAATCCCCAACATGTCAGAATACTGATATGTTAGAAACTTTGTAAGCCTTCCTAACCCAATCACCAATTTCCTGAAAAATCTGACAGAGTCTCCTGTAAAAATAAAACATATCACCAAATTCAAATTACCTGATAGGTCACGATCAATATAAAAACTATATATTTCTTCATCAAATTAACCATACATCTACTCAATCCATAATTTGTTCTATCATTATATTCAGATGATAACAAGTCCATATATATATATATATATACATCCAAATATAGTAATCTAACTAACTTTTTATAATTACCACCTACTATTAACTCTAAAAGAATCTAATAATTATACCACAACATCTTCCCTTTGCCTTTCCTCTCAAAACCGAGAGAAAATAATAAAAACTAGAGTGATAAAACAACAAGCTCAGTGAATAATCTGACTTATGGTATTTTATAGTCATCATATATATATAAAACATGCAAGGCAAAACAAATTTCAAATCACTTGCAAATGAAATAAAAATAACATATGTGCATAATATAATATGTGAATTTTCACCCTAGTCACCTTGGTCATACTCCGAAGGGGTGTCCCTGCTCATACTCTGAAGGGATATCCCTGGTCATACTCCGAGGAGTATCTCTGGTCATATTCCGAAGGGATGTGGGTTTTTCACAAAGTCATTTCATGAAATTTAAATGAACATGCAATGCAGTATATTATTTTATTTAATACAAATCAGGCATTTTAATATAATATTAATGTCAAACATAATACCTTTAATAAAGATTACTCATAAAAATTACTGTCCAACTGGTTTTTAATATCCAATAGCAATTTGTCTCTACAACACTAATATGATCCTGTCACCAAAAATCGTTTATATGCATCAAATTTATTTTACAAGTCATTTCCAACGTATTTACAACTTATATTTTTACCTAATATATACATTTGACCTCGTGTATTGGTGCACAATAACCTAAATATGTTCAATAATCTTTAAAATAACCTAGATATGCTCAATAATCTTTAAGATTATTTTTTTGCTCACATAATATATTTTTATAGCAAAAAATATTAAAATAAACTTTCCAATTATACTTTTATTATTTTTTCCAAATTTCGATAAATAACCCAATTGGTCAATCATTCACCAAAAATTCAATTGATATCCAAAATTTAAGAATTTGGTGTCAATGGGTATGGATTTTCATTCTCTACATTCATATAGATTTTAATCAAAGTTTTATTGGGGTTTAATATACCTAAAAGCTCATCCAAAGGTTATTCAACTTTAGATATTTATTTTAGTGTGTACAGGACAAACGAATAAACTAACCACATATCTGGAATCTACCTATCACCAAGAATATATTGATATAATTTTTACTGAGTTTTACTCACGATGGGGTAATATCTCATTTTTTAGTACTATTATAAAACATCCCCTACAGTAAAAATTATACCCCTAGGATCGTAGTACGTGGCTTATTTAGCATTTTTATAACAAGAATCGGAAAAAACCGCTTACCTACTCGTTGAATCCGTCAAAAAATGCCAGGTTTTCCTTCAGTTCATCTCGTTCATTTGCTCTCTGAGCATAAAATGAAAAGTGAAAGAAGGAAACAAAAATGAAATAAAAGGACTAATATAATAGTGTTCTCACCACCCCATCATCCATTATGTAATGGATGCCACCATACCATCCACATATATACATACATAACCCATTCGCCCACCATGGTTGCTACCCAAAATCACACCACAACATATATATATATAATTGATTATCCTAATAGCCACCATCCCTCATTCATTTTTCCCTCAAACCAACATACGTCATGTATCATTTTGTTTTCCTTTTTTTCTTTTGTTTGCAATATTTCTCAAACCAACCCACCAGCATCAAATCTTTTCTTTCATTTTTTTCCAATCCATAATATATATTATTACAATATAATTACCCATCACATTATTACTCATTATTTATTTACCAAAATTCCTTCTCATATAATGTAATACCCCAAAATTTTATAAAACCTCCACGTCACTGGTGAATAGTTAAAAGAAAATAATTGATTAAATAAACAAGAAAATAATCAGATACTCAAAAACCATGTAAAATAAGTCGAAATAAACTTAAAATAAATATAAAAATGATATAAATTTAAAAAGCACGAGAAATGGGGAAGAAAAAGACGCAAAAAGCCAAAATTTCACTAGTTACTATGATAAACGGAAGTGATGACCGCGGTAATCTTGGACAAACCCAGAAAATAGAAAGAAAGCATGTCGCCCTGTTTACCATGGTAATTCGCAGAAGAAACCCAAAAGCGAGCAAGAACATCAGCCTAGTTATCGCGGTAATTCTCAAGCGATCGTGGTAATTCGTCGTTTTCTATAAAAATGAAATGTTTGCGCAGAAACCCTAGATCTAGATTTATTGCGCCACAAATCACTATTTTTTCACCTAAACTCTCACTTAGCTTTCCAATCTTGTTTCTTAGCTTTTCTTTTGAGTTCTAAGGGTGGTTTGAGCTCATTCAAACCCTTTTCTACCATATTTAAGCTTAGATTTGCCAGCAACAACACCAATAAGGGTGGATCCGAGTTGAGGCACAGTTGGAAACGGTTTGTGCTAAAGTAAATTACGAAACCCCACTTGAAATCTTGCTTTATCAACATTGTAAATCGTTTTCCTTGAGTTGGGTATAAAGTGGAATACGAATGAAAATGGAACAAGTGTAGGATTTTAACCATGTTTGGAATGCCTTAATCTCACATTAACTTATTATTAATCTTATAAATTAAAGATCAAAACACTTGTGGCAAGGGGCAAAGGCACAAGGAAAGGAAAGACTAAAAATGTGGGTAAGATTTCTTTGCTCACTAGTATTATTCAAATTTTGAATACATAACATGATGTTTGGTTAGCTTATTATGTATTTAGAAGCATCCTAGCACTTACTTGATTGACTTTGATTGGAATGACTTGATGTATATCCATGATGTTTGGTTACCTGTACTTGAACATGCATAGATAGAAAGTTCATGTGTTGATCTCCATTAATGGTTGAACATATCTGATTAGCTTATTTGAAAGTTATTCATGATGATTGGGTGTGGATTGGAATGGAATGTAAAATTAAAGAAGATTAAATTAAGATTGAAATCTCCACTTACCGAGACGATCATAGGCTGCATAGCGTTATCATGGGTGTCCCTTCCTAGGCTGCCTGTGATAGATGATTGTTCTTTGGACGAAAAGGTAATAGGCTGCATAGCATTACCTCTATCCTTAAATATGGGATTGTATAGTAATAGGTCGCATGGCGTTACCGGTGCCACTTCCGACTCGAAGGTAATAGGCTGCATAGCGTTACCTCCGAAGTCACTCTCGAGACTATAGGGCGACGTCAAGAGCAGATCTCTTTCGGTCTTAGGTCACAACCGAATAGCCAACAAAGTGTTTGGAACACCCTAATGTAATAAAAGTGTTTGCATGTTATTTATTCTATTTTTATAATGCTAGTGATGTGTAGGGATGATCCACTTGGCTCTTGAGCTCACCCCATTATTTCATTACAAGTGACCATTAACACCATAAGAGCAGGCCAGCCACACAAGGCCATCAGTTTGGTTGAGACCTCACTGGGAGGTTGTCATGGTTTTCAACTTTCTTTTTGGTTTACTATTTTATTATTTTGTTGTAAATAATTTAAACTGGGCAATGCCCTCCATCTTTTAAATTGTTTCACATGTACATTAAATGTTTTTAGACTTAGGCCTATTGGGCCATGTTTATGCCTTCATATTATGCATTAGAAATGATTTTGAAATTTTTATCCGCTACAAAGTATTCAGAACTGTTGCATGCATTTTCTTAATGAATCGCATTTTACTGAGAAAGGAATCGACATTTTGATATTCATTGTGTATTTTAAATTGATTTCATGACTTATTTGAAGGAAAGGTTTCAAAACATGAGATAGATGAAATGAGAATGAACCGCATGTGGCCTCAGGCTCTTAGCGAATGACCCGAGCCCGACATCTCCTACCGAACGGGCGTGCGCCATCTCCGTGTGCGACCCCGATGACTCGTCGCACGGATAGAGAGAGGGATACTGGGAGCTGGGGTGTCACATATAATATATTATATACCAATTTATACAATCTCATAATGCATACCATCTCCACCCAATTAACAATTATATGTATATATATATATATATATACTCATCTATAATATCTATATCTATTATTTATAATTCTATAATAATAATAATAATAATAATAATAATAATATTTCTATTATTACTATTATTATTACTATTGTTAAATCACTCAAATTTATTTATTTAATTTTTTCTAAACCTCTTTATAAATTGTATTTTTATTTTATGTGACATTATTTACGCTTATATGTATGTGTACAATACATACTTATATACACATGCGTCATGTCCGCGCGTCATAAAAATTACATGTTGTTACAATCTCCCTAACTTAAAAAATTTCGTCCTCAAAATTTAAATTAAAGGAACATACCTTAAGTACGAAAAAAATCTGGGAACTGCTCCCACATCATATCCTTACACTCCCAAGTTTGCTCCTCATTATCATAGAATTGTCATTTGACTCTAACTAGAGAAATTTCGTTATTTTCCAATTTATATATTCTTCTACCAACTATTTGTATTGGTCTTTCTTCATAGCTGGTATTCTTCCCAACTTATAATTGAGTCAAATCTAAAACATGTGTCGAATCTGGATAATACTTGTGCAACATAGACACATAAAACACATTATGAACATCAGCTAACTAAGGTGGTAAAGCAAGCCTATAAGCTAATGGAACAACTCTCTCTAAAATCTCTAGCGGTCCTACAAAGCATGGAGCTAATTTTTTCTGTACTCCAAATTTCGTCTGACCCTTTTGTGGCGAAACCTTCAACAAAACCTGATCACCAACTGCCAACTCCAATGGTTTATGTTGGTTATCAAAATAGTTTTTCTGGCGATCTTAGATTACTTTAAGTTTTTGCCTAACTCGCTTAATCTTCTTTGTGTGATCTGCAATAACCTTAGGCCACAACAACTTTGATTCTTTAACCTCGTACCAACAAGTCGGAGATCTACAAGGTCTACTACAAGGAACCTCATGGTTTCATACTAATACTAGCCTGATAATTGTCATTATAAGCAAACTCACACAAATAAAGATGTTCATTCCAGTTCCCACCAAATTCTAAAATACAAGCCCTGACATGTCCTCAAGCATCTGAATAACTCGTTCAGAATATCCATCAAACTAAGGATGAAATGCATTACTAAAACAAATACGGGTCCCTAACCGATTTCAATTTTGCAATGACTGCCATAACCTTGAAGTAAACTTCAGATCTTAATCTGACACAATAGATACAGGTACCCATGCAGTCTCACTATCTCTCACATATACAACTTGCTCAGTTTACCCACAGAGTCCTTAATGTTCACTGGAAGAAAATGGGCAGATTTTGTTAACCTATCAACAATTACTCAGATGGTATCATATCTATCTCGAGTTCGGGATAACCCAATGATAAAATCCATCGTGATATGCTCCCATTTCCATTCTGGAATGGATAATGGTTGCATCTGCCCTCTAAGCCTCTGGTGTTCAGCCTTTACTTGCTAACACACCCCACATTTTTGTACATATTCAGCTATATCCTTTTTCATTCCATGTCACCACATCGTTCTTTTCATATCATGGTACATCTTGGTCGTTCCTACATGAATCTGTATGCGTCCTAAAATAACTCAACTCTAAGCTCCCAGTAAACTAGTACCCATATCCTCCCTTGGAATCATAAAATGTCATTAGAATCTCGATTCCAATCATTTTAATCAGAATGATCAGCCCAAGAATCACGCATTCCAAAATCTAGATCATTTTGTTGCAAATCCTTAATTCTTTGATTTTGAGCATTTGTCAACTCATTCACATTTGAGCGTGTATGCCCAATAAAACATCGATGGAAAATGTACTCATGATTGTAGCATGTTCTAACATCTACCATTCATGAGCCATTTGACAAACCACAACTCCAACTTCAATCTATTTCCTGCTTAATGCATCAACAACAACATTGGCTATTCCAGGGTGATACTCAAGATTAAAATCAAAATCTTTAAGAAATTATAACCATCTGTGTTGCCTCATATTCAACTCTTTTTATCAAACAAGTACTTCACACTTTTATGATTAGAGTATAATGTAAACTTATCACCATGGAGATAATGTCTCTAGATTTTCAAAGCAAACACCACTACAGCTAGTTCCAGACCATATACTGGGTAATTTTTCTCATGCACTTTTAATTGTCTAGATGCATAAGCTATTAGTCTACCTTCTTGCATCAAAACACACCCAAAACTTGAATGTGATGTATCAGTGTAAATGACTAGTTCCTTCCAAGGCTCTGGGAGTACTAGTACCAATGTAGTAGTCAGCTTCCTCTCCAATGCAATGAAAGCTTCTTCACATTCATCAGTCCACACAAAGGATACAGTCTTTTGAGTTAGCCTAGTCAGTGAAGCAACTAATTTAGAAAAACCCTCCATAAACTTCCTATAATATCCAACTAACCCCAAAAAACTTTGAATTTCAGTCGTTGTGCTTGGTGTCGGCTAGTTTATAATAGCCTCAACCTTTGAATAATCTACAGAGACACCCTCTGCACTTACCACGTGACCTAAAAACTTCACTTCATCTCTCCAAAACTCATATTTACTAAACTTTGCATACAATCTGTGCTCTCTCAGGGTCTATAAATTAGTCCTGAGATGTTGTTCATGCTCCTCTCAAGTTTTGGAATAAATAAGAATATCATCAATGAAAATAATGATGAAATGATGAAACAAGTCATCAACTCGAGGAAGCAGATATTTATTTTTTATAGCAAGTGCATTAGTTAACCCAAATGGCATAACCAGAAATTTATAATGTCCATACCTTGTTCGAAAAGCTGTCTTGGGAATATACTCTTCCCTAATTCTCAATTGATGATACCCTAATCTCATATCAATCTTTGAAAAATATTTGGCTTCAATTAGTTGATCAAACAAGTCATCAATTCAAGGAAGCAGATATTTATTTTTTATAGTTACATTGTTTAGCTGACGACAATCAATACATAGTCGTAGACTCCTGTCTTTCTTCTTCACAGACAACATAGGTGCTCCCCAGGGCGACATACTTGGGGTAATAAACACGTTAATCAACAGTTTTTCAAGTTGTACCTTAAGTTCTTATAATTCCTTTAGTGCAATACGATAAGGTGGAATAAAGATGGATTTAGTTCCAAGCATCAACTCAATAATAAAATCAATTTCCCTTCCAGGAGGTATTCCAAATAAGTTATAAGGAAATACATCTAGAAATTCATTCACCACACAAATTTCTGATAACTAAATCCCCTACTCTTTTTTATCCACTGTCATTATGCCAGCTAAGTATTGTGCTTCCCAAAATGACCCACCAACTATACTCCTACAGTGCTTTACCTTTCCTTCTTTATTTACACCCCGAAACACATCCATAGCTTAGGTTATAATTACTGCCTTATGTACAACATAAAGAAACTTTTTCTCTACTACAGTTACTCTAATTACCGACCACAGCTATTACAAACTCGTTTTGCCTATTTGCCTTTTCCCCTTGAGGGTTCCACTTCCCTTTTCCTTTTCTTGTCAATATTTACATAGATGAGCTGTTGCTATGTATAGCGACAACAATTATTGGAATTGTCGCTACTTCCTTGGCATGTCCAGACTACTCTGGCTCCAATGGATGCAATACTTGATTTATCAGAGGTTCCTAGTGAATCAACCGTGCTCGCAGAGGTTCATGACTGCAATAAATAGTGTCAAGAATGGTAGTAACCCATGCTCGAAGTGGTTCACTAGGTCGTGGTTGGTTCAACATTCTGCGAACCTGGCACATTCACAATCAAACAAACCAACTCAATACATAGTCAGCATATAGCACGCACACGCCCATCCACAATAGCAATCAGTCAATCAAAATATGGTTTCTAACTAAGGTAACTCCCTAATTATGCCTTATACAAACACAAAAATCAATTTTCTGTCTTAGTGTTTAATCCACAATGAACCTAGCTCTAATACCACTATTGTTGCGACCACTTCTCAGCTTAAGTCACGACTGGCAAAAAATTCCCAACATGTCAGAGTACTAACATGTTAGAAACCCTGTAAGCCTTCCTAACCCAATCACCAATTTCCTGAAAAATCTAACAGTCTCCTGTAAAAATATAACATATCACCAAATTCAAATTACCTAATAGGTCACAATCTATATAAAAACCATTTATTTCTTCATCAAATTAACCATACATCCACACAATCCATAATTTGTTCTACATTACATTTAGATGATAACAAGTCTATATATATCCTCAAATACTGTAATCTAGCTAACCTTTTACAATTACCACCACTATTAACTCCAAAAAAAATCTAATAACTATACCACAATAGCTTCCCTTTGCCTTTCCTATCAAAACCTAGAGAAAATAATGAAAAATGGAGTGAGCAAACAACAAGCTCAGTAAAGAATCTAACTTATGGTATTATACAGCCATCATATATATAAAACGTGCAAGGCAAAACAAATTTCAAATTACTTGTAAATGAAATAAAAATAACATACATGCATAATGTAATGTGTGAATTCTCACCCTAGTCACCTTGGTCATACTCCAAAGGGGTGTCCCTGGTCATACTTTGAAGGGGTATCACTGGTCATACTTCGAAGGGGTATCCGTGGTCATACTCCGAAGGGATGTGGGTTTTTTACAAAATTATTTCATGAAATTCAAATGAGCATGCAATGCAGTGTATCATTTTATTTAATACAAATCGGGTGTTTTAATATAATATCAATGTCAAACATAATATCATAAATAAAGATTACTCACAAAAATTACTGTCCAACTGGTTTCTAATATCCAATAACGATTTGTCTCTACAGCACCAATATGATCCTGTCACCAAAAATCATTTACATGCATCAAATCAAATTCAACTCATTTAAATTTATTTTATAAGTCATTTATAACGTATTTACAGCTTATATTTAACTTAATATATACATTTGAGTTCATGTATTAGTGTACAATAACCTAGATATGTTCAATAATCTTTAAGATTATTTTTCTGCTCATATAATATATTTTTATAGTAAAAAATATTAAAAATACGCTTCTCAATTATATTTTTATTAAGTTTTTAAAATTTTGATAAATAGGCTAATTGGTCAACCATTTACCAAAAATTTAATTGATATCCAAAATTCACAAATTTGGTGTCGATGGGTATGGATTTTCATTCTCTACGTTCTTATGGGTTTCAATCAAAGTTTTATTAGGGTTTAACATACCCAAAAACCCATCCAAAGGTTATTCAACTTTAGGTATTTATTTTAGTGTGTATAAGACAAACGAATGAAAACTAACCATATATTTAGAATCTACATATCACCAGGAGTGTATTGGTATAATTTTTATTGAGTTTTACCTACGGTAAAGTAATACTTTATTTTTTAGTACTACTATAAAATACCCCCTATAATAAAAATTATACTTTTAAGATCATAGTATACGGCTTTTTTAATATTTTTGTAACGAGAATCAAAAATAATCTCTTACCTATGCGTTGAATCCGTTAAAAAAAGGTCACGTTTTTCTTTTGTTTTTATTCTTTTTTTCTGTTCGTCTCGTTCGGTTGCTCTCCGAGCATAAAATGAAAAGTGAAAGAAAGAAACCAAAACAAAATAAATGGAGCAATATAAAGTGCTCCCACCGCCCCATCATCCATTATGTAATGGATGCCACCATACCATCCACATACATACATACATAACCCATCCATCCACCATGGTTGCTGCCCAAAATCACACCACAACATATATAAATATATATAATAACCACCGTCCCTCATTCGTCCTAATAACCACCATCCCTCATTCATTTTTCCTTCAAACCAACGTACATCATGTATCATTTTTTTTTCTTTTTTTTTTCCTTTTGTTTGCAATATCCCTTATATATATATCCTTCAAACCAACGTACATAATGTATCATTTTTTTTTCTTTTTTTTCCTTTTGTTTGCAATATCCCTCAAACCAACCTACTAGCATCAAATCTTTTCTTCTATTTTTTTTTTCCAATCCACAATATATATTATTAAAATATAATTACTCATCACATAATTACTCATTATTTATTTACCAAAATTCCTTCTCATATAATATATTATATAGCAATTTATACAATCTCATAATGTATAACATCTCCACCCAATTAACAATTTTATATATATATATATATATATATATATTTATTTATTTATTTATTTATTTATTTATTTATTTATACCCATCTATAATATCTATATCTATCATTTATAATTCTATAATAATATTATTATTATTTCTATTATTACTATTGTTAAATCACCCGAATTTCTTTATTTATTTTTTTTTCTAAACCTCTTTATAAATTGTATTTTTTTATTTCATGTAACATTATTTACGGTTATATGTACGTGTACAATACATACTTACACACACACATGTGTCATGTCCACGTATCATAAAAATTACAAGTTGTTATAGTCTCTTTCTTTCAAGTTTTTCTGTCAAATGATGCTAAACTTTCATTTAAATAGAAATGTGATTTTTTTGGGGAATAATTCTTTTTTAAATAATTAAACTTTCAATGTAACGTGTAAGGTGTCAAAGCCCAAGATTCAAAACAATTTAAAGATCACGAAAATAAGCCCAACCCATTTAAATTACAAGCAAATCAATTGAAAAGGAAATCTATATTTCATTTACAAAAGTACGGCCCAAATGGCCACAGTTCAAGTCATTTATAAATACTCACAAAGTAGTACAAAAAGTTAAGTGCACAGTTCAAATTTAATGTAAAATGATGAAAATATTTAACAAAAACAACCTCCCAATGAGGTTTCAACTAAAATGTCAGAGTTGTCTAGAGATAGTCAACTCGCACTGCATCAAATCTCACCTAAAAAACAAAGTGGGGTGAGCTCGAAAGCCAAGAGGATCATCTCTAAACATCACAAACATTATTCAGATCAAAATACCAAACATGCATACACTTGCATTACATTAGAGCATTTCAAACACTTTGTTGGTTATTATGTCGTAACGCAAGACCGAAAGAGATCCGCTCTCGGTGTTCCCCTGTGGTCCAGGAATGACTCTAGAGGTAACACCATGCAGCTTATTACTTTTTGGACCCACATTTATGGAGGGAGGTAACGCCATGCGACTTATTACCTTTCCATTCGAAGAACAATCAGCTATCGCAGGGAGCTTGGGTAGGGACACCCACAATGATGCTATGCATCCTATCATCGCCTTGGTACGTGGAGTTCTTAAATCTTAATTTTATTTTTTGTTTCATATCACAATCCAAGATCAAACATGTAACCATTATTAAAGTAACTTGTTTCTGAGATGTAAATAAAATGCTCGACATCCAAGTAATTGAAAGCAAATAAATTATTCCTTATTACCTAAGCATGACACTAAAATACTAAACATTCATCCAAAAATCTCATCATTTCCATTCAAGCAGTCCAAGTCAATATTTATTTCAAACAATCCTACAATGCTTCTAAATACTCACCAAAATAAACAAAACATCATGTTTAATATTTAAAATCCAAATAATACTAGTGAGCAAGGAAAATCCCATCCACCTTTTTTTTTCCTTTCTGTTCCCTTGGGCCTCCACATCACACCGTACTTGTTTTAACTCTTAAATCTATAAAATTTAAATCAATATTCTTTGAGTTCAACTTATTTTTATTTTTAAGGTCTCTTGAAGCATTTTTCCCATGTCATGAACGTACTAGGGTACTCACAAGACCCCTCACGTGCAGACAAATCATCACATCATTCCCTCTAGTGTTTTGCACATCGAACGCACCCCAAAATAAAATAAAAAAGTGAAAGGGTTTTGAAAATACGAGGTACCAAATGCTAGCATTCAAAAAAAAATGTGAGGTCTCAAATGTGGGCCCTCAAAATGTGAGATCTCACATACGAAAAATCTCAAATGCAAAGGTTGGGAATGCGAGATTTCAAATGCAAAACTCTCACATGCGGGGGTTCAAAAAAAAAGCTTTCAAATGAGAAGGTTTAACAACAAGGCTTTCAAATGCAAGAGTCTTAAACACAAAGGTTTGAAAGCGAACGCACAAAATGTGAAGGTTTCAATGCTAATTCTTGTTTTTCCCATTAACAATAAGGTTAATCACTAAACTATGAACATCGAAATGCAAAGGTATTGAAATCGAAGGTCATAACTCGTTACTTCGTGTTTCCTTTGGTTCCACTCCAAAATGTGATCTCAACTCCTCAGATTTATTTTGTTCGAAGCATAACCACACATACTTCAAAATACAACACATAGAGATGCTAAACCACCCATTCAATAGAAAAAACGAATCTCACCTTGTTTGAAATAGTTCCATGCGTTGAAACCCTCCATGGATGACGTTCTGCACTATTCCTCATTCGCACAGCTACGTCTTCACAAATTTGAGCTCACGGATCTGGTTGTCTGTGCTCAAATACCCTTTGAAAAGCCTCCCAATGAAAATCAAATGTGTAGCTAAGGCGTTCTTCACGGATTTATGGACAGGGTTTTGTGTGCAAGAAAAAGGGATCTAGGCCATCATTTATTGAGGCTTTTCTGTGCAAGAAACTTGAAAATCTAGGGCATCATCTTCTCTTTTGTTTTCCTTCTTCCCCAAGTGAAAACATAGCAACCCCATTTTTTTCATTTTTTTTCTTTCTTCTGCGTTTCCTCTTCTTGGTCTTCAATTTTTTTCTTTCCTTCTTCCTCATCTTTGTTCCTACTTCTTCTTCGTCAAACGTGAACGCAGCAAACCCCTCTTCTCTTCTTTGTTCCTTCCTCTTCTGCTTCCCTTCGTTCTTCTTGTCCTCAAAACATGAAGCTACTACAAACGCAGGAGCAGTTTTCCTTTTTTTGTGTTTTTGTGCATCTTCTTTCTCCTTCTTTCATGAAAATACAGGTCTCTTTTTTTCTTTGAACGTGGAAGTGTAGATTGGTTTGCTCTTTCTTTTTTATTGATTATTATTAATATATATTTTTCGCATATTTTGTGCCTTCGTAATCATGCATCCCCTCTTTTTTCTATTGTATTCATTATTGGTTTATTTATGCATAGTTTACATTATTATGGGAGAAAAAAAAATTTTTCTTTTTCTTATTTAATTATTTACTCTTTTATATTTTATTTATTTTATTATTTCTTCTTTTTGTCGCCAAAATCATCCATGTGCAACTTTGCACATCTTATGGTGATTTTAGATCCCTTCTTTTGATTTTTCATTATTTTTATAATGCGTTACTTATTTTTATAATCATTTACTTATTTTATTTATTATTTTGTTATCATCATCCTAGGTTTATTTATGCACAGTTTACATTATTTTCATTTTTATTTATTTATTTTGTTAAATTATTTAATTATTTTATTTTATTTTATTATTATTGTTATTATTATGATTATTATTATTATTATTTGACTATTGTTATATTTTATTTCTTTTTGCCAAAATCATTAATGTTAAATTTTTTGCATTTTCTTGTGATTTATGAGTTTCCATTATATTATTTTTCTTTTTCTTTTTCGAAGTTGTGTATGTCTTATAAATTTTTCAGGATATTACAACTTACGCCCCTTAAAAGAATTTCGTCCGCGAAATTTAAAAGAATAGGTTACCTGTATGTTCTTATCTTGTCAGGCGTTTCTGGTGAAGAGGTCTGGATACTTTATCTGCATCTCACTTTCCGATTCCTAGGTCACCTCTTTTAGACCATGATGCCTCTATAGAACCTTTACCAGAGGAATGTCCTTGGTCCTAAGACTCTGCACCTTATGATCTAATATTCTGACTATTGATTCTTCGTAAGTTGCAATGTTCCAAAATACAATCTCCTAACTTACGGTCCTACTATCCAAAGTAATTTCGTTCACGTTATTAGTACTACATGACTCTAGGTTCGTGTTTTTAAGTTCTCGTACGTTCAATGGTCTACTGGTTTATGCTTCTAAGTTGTACTTCGAGGTTTCCATCCCTCGTGGGTGTTTTCAGGGTACAGGATTCTTGGTTTTATGTGGCAATACTCAAAATAATAATACATATGTAACATGAAATCAATCAATCAATAAAGCAAACAAGCAATTCACGCTAGCATAGTAAAATTCCAAGCTTCCATCTATGCCTCCAGGTCCGTGCATCCCATACCACCCCCTCCCGGTGATATAGGTTTTCACTCAAGAACATCACTTGTAACAACCTGAGCCCACTACGTACTGATATTGTCTCCACTTGGCCATCACTGATTAGGTGTAGAATTTTGTTCATGGTAAGACTCGAACCTGAGTCTTTCAAAAGTGTTCAGTACTAGTAAGGCCGCAATTGCTCATTTAGCCTAGACATCGCTCTAGTGTCAGACCAATGTGGGATATTACAATCCACCCCCTTGGAGCATTTCTATTCTCAGGACTCACACCGCCATCAGACCAAGACCGGCTTTGATACCATTTGTAACAACCCAAGCCCACTCGTACCGATATTGTCCCCACCTTAGCCCCCACTGACTAGGTGTAGGATTTTCTTCTTCGCAAGACTCAAACCTAAGTCTCCCAAGAGTGTTCGACACTAGTAAGGCTTGCAATTGCTCATTTAGCCTAGACATCACTCCAGTGTTGGACCGATGTGGGATATTACATCCATGAATGTTGCTGGGGCATTGGTCCAAACAAATGGCATCACAATGAACTCAAAGTGTTTGTATCTCATTCTAAAGGCTTTCTTATATATGTCAGACTCCCTAATTCTCAAGTAATGATAACTCGACCTAAGATCAATCCTCGAGAAATGAGTGGCTCCTCTCCATTGATCAAATAGGTCATCAATCCTCGGTAGAGGGTACTTATTCTTCACTGTAGCTTGGTTTAGCTTCCAGTAGTCAACACATAGTTTCATGGAACCATCTTTTTTCTTCACAAATAATACAGGAGCTCCCTAGGGTGATTTACTTGGCCTGATGAAGCCTTTTTCCCAGAGCTCATTGAGTTGAGACTTCAACTCAATCAATTCTACTGGTGCCATTTTGTAGAGAGGTATGGCTATAGGATTGGTTCCAGGGTGAAATTCAATCTTGAACTCTAATTCTCTAGCAGGTGGAAGTCTGGGTAAGTTGTCTGGGAACACATCCTCATACTTACTAACCACTACTAGGTCTTGGATTCTCTTTAGTTCAACAGGTTCTTCTTTAGAGAGTTCTTCAAACTCATTCTTCTACCTTAAGTAGTTCATCATGGCTAAGGTTGGACTCCTCGGTAGTCTCTGCATATCCCCATTGATTCTATAGGTTTTACCAAAAGGTAGGGTTATCATCACCCGTCTCTTAGGACAATCTATCTAGGTTTGGTACTAGTCTAACCATTCCATCTCCAAGATTACATCATAGCCATAGAAAGGTAAAGTACATAGATCAACTATTAAGAGTTTATCCCCAAACCTTAGGTCACAACTCCACATTCTTTTTGAAGTCACAATGGTCCTTATTGGTGAAAACACATTCAAAGTTATGGGCAGTGTTTGTGACACAAGTTGTAACCTGTCAGCTAATTTCTCAAAAATAAACGATTTTGAAGCACCCAAGTTAAACAATAGTTTCACAGCATCATTGAACAATAGGAACGTACCTTTCACTATAGGGACTGGGTCTTCCTAAGTCTCAATAGCAAACATTATGTCCTAGTTCTAACCATGGCCTTGGTTCTGCCCTTGATTAGCATTCTGTTTCTGTTGCCTAACTCTAGGACGGCCGTTTTGACCTCCTCCCTAAGTGTTCTGCTATTGTTAGGGAGCCTGAGCTGGTGCAATCGGGCAATTTCTAGCTATATGGCCTCCCTACCTACATACGTAGCACAGCTCTTGTTTCTTTGTTTACTCCCTTGACTATGTCTTTATTTTGCCCCTGTCTCTATGATGCATTCCCACCATTCTTATTTTTCTTTTGAGCTCCTTGATCGTTTTCATTTTTGAACCTCTTATTCTTCCCCCTCAACTTTGTCCCAAGTTGAGCTCTTGTTCCAAAGTTAGGACCTTTTCTAAGACATCTTTATAAGTTTTTAGGCCTAAAGTCTTTATTATCTTTCGAATCTCCATTTTGAGACCCTATGCAAAATGATTGGCCTTCATTCTCTCTTCCCTTATCAATTCTGCGAGAATTTGGCCAGTTCAATGAACTTTTTTTCATACTCAGCTACGGTCATCTTTCTCTGACTCAACCGAACAAAATCTTCTTGTAGCTTGCTGCTTTTGGAAAGAACTTTTCATAATATATCTCCATGAATTTCTCCCAGTTCATAGCATCAACATCCATGTTGGGTTCCATCCTCATCATACGCCACCATCTTCTGGCCGGTCCCTTGAAGTGATTTGTGGCCAATACCACCCTTCTTCACCTAGTTACCTTCAACACATTCAAATGTTCCTCCATCTCTTGATATCAGTTGTCTGTCGTGATACAATCAATTGTACCTTCAAAATGTGGAGGGTGGAGCTTCTGTAGCTCCATCAGCATCTTTCTCTATTTCTCATCATCCAGATCCTCCTCAGCTCTCTGACATTCGGGAGCTTGGGCCATAGGTGCTAGCTGCTGAACCAAGATAGGCTCAAGCTCGAGTCTCGCCAAGGATAAAACCCTACACATAGTCAGTGGTGGCTAAGGTGAGTCAGTGGTGGCTAAGGTGGGGACAATATCATCACGGTGGGCCTGGGTTGTTACAAATGGTATCAGAGTCACTCTATGTGTAATGGAGGTGTGAATCCTGAGAACAGGACTGCTCCCAAGGGGGGTGGATTGTAATATCCTACATCAGTCCGACTCCAAAGTGATGCCTGGGCTAAATGTGCATTCGGGGTTGTCTCAGTATGCCAACGCATTTTGGGAGGCTCAAGTTTGAGCCTTGCCAAGGACAAAACCCCGCACCCAGTAAGTAGTGGCTAAGGTAGGGACAATATCATCACAGTGGACCCGGTTGTTACATCACACTAATTTCACAAATATCTTGGCAACTAAGGCCTCCCAAGCCTCACTATACTTGATCGTTCTATACCAGCCAAGCATAGAGAAACAAGCTCTTCCAAAGTCACTGACCATTCACCAAATAAGGCCCGTCAATTTCCATGGTCAGGATTCCTCCATATCCTTGAATTTCTACGCGTCTCATACCACATAGAAACCAGAGATACAAGATCCTCCCAATCTCGTGTCCTAACCAATCAATTGTTTGTTTTCACACATTTTCAGTCTCTAACTTATACCCTAAAAGATTTTATTTATGATCCATTGCGCCACCATAGCAACACCCAAGTCTCTACCTAGACCTATGGTCTCAGTACTTGGCTAAATGGTTCTTCTATTGAACCGACAACCTACTCTATGTTTTGACTCTACCTCTTTTCTATGATGCCATCGGTCCAAAGTTTTGGACACTTCCCAAGTAGGCATCAAACTCTCAAGGATACCTCCTTGGAGCAGGGATTAGACCATTAGGGACACCCCCCCCCACCCCCCACCCCCCACCCAAAGAAGGGCATCAAACCCTCAAGGACACCGCCCCCCGAGAAGGCATCAAACTATCATGGACACCTCTCAAGAAAAATGTCTTGCCTACGAGTAAACTAGGGCACGTTGGCATCACCATTAAATTGCAACACCCTAGCCCCCGAAACTTTCAATTAGACTTAACTACAAGTCGGGTCAGGCCGGTATTACATTTAAAAGTACACAACTTGCATCACATTTTTTTAATTATCACAGGTTTTATTTATTCATAATGAGCACACAACCCAAATAGTTTAATTTAAATTTAATAAGACTATTACAAGGGAGATAAAAGAAATGTTTCAATCTTTATTTGTTCAATAAAATAAAGAATTACATGCTTAAATTTCAAATAATAAAAGAGTACATATCCCAAATCAAAAGCTAAATTCAGTAGAAGTCTTAATTTGAATAATCAAAATTTGGGCAACATGTGCTTACATTGTAAATAAAGTGGAAACTTTTTAAAACTAAGCATTCTAAAGTTCAAGCATGCTTCATCATGTGTTCAATTTCCTGAAAAGATAAGAAATGGAGGATGAGCACATAGCCCAGTGGATCATTCTAAAAACAACTAAACCACTAATTCACATCAATAACACATTCAATTTTGAACACTTGCATACATTAAGCGATTCAAACAATTTCTTGTGTATGGTTGTATGTTAGATTGAAAGGGGGTCCAATCCCTTGACCTTTTTTTATCAAAATACCTCACTTTTGGGTGGAAAGACAATTCATCTTGTCACATTCCATTGGGATTAGAATCTCATGTCTATATTCCAAGTATTTTGGACTATACACATCTACATACAATAATGAGACTCATATACACTAAGTATACATAAAGAACACCCATAGCATCCCTTTTGATTACTATGACAGTACGTGGTTATTAAACTTCAAGTTCTCACTTTTAAATCTCACATTCATGAATCATACATAAGAGAAATAAAATTCAGCATAAAAACATTTAAAAGTATGGAAACATCACATAACATGTATCATACTTTTAAAGTAAACCTAAGCATGGAACTAGGCATGGCATAATCTGATGAATGATTAAACATGCATACATGCTAAAACTAAATTTTAAATCATGAATAATGAAACTGAAATCATAAAGTATGCATGATAAATTGATATTAAAACATGCAAGAACATGCTATTAATCCAAACTAGTAAAATAGGAGTTTAAGAAATCTCATCTACCTTAGTTGCTAGTTTATAGAAAATTCGGTAGAGGTTCCCCTTCTTTCCAATGTCTAGCACTCAATCAAACCAACCAAGCACTCAAAATCACTAACTTCCCACTTTGAAACACTCAAGAACCAGAGAGAGTGGGAAGGGGTTGCCAAGAAGAAGGCTAGAAAAAACAAAGAGGACTTGTCAACACTTGCTTTGAGATGAGGGGAATGAGAACACTTAGGGGGTTTATATAGAGTTTCAAGAGCACAAGGGGGACAGTTAGGCATGTGCTCACAAAGCAACTTTCCTTTACACACTAGAGGACAGTTTTGCATGGTTTGGGCAAGTGTATCTTTCCAATTCCCTAAGGTGAGCATGGTTTGGCACGTGTGCAAGATATGGTTTCCATTTCATGTACGTGCACAAGATATTTGATTTCCTAATTATGTGTAAGCACCAAAAGGTGTGATATTGTGAGCAAGACAACTTTTCAATATGTTTTGGTAATTGATTCCTTTTCTTGTGCACACCAAATCAACAAGATTTGGCAACCTTCTATTTTGAATTAAAAACTTCTAATCTTGTTCCTTAGATGTTTAAAAACATTTTTCAGCAACTTCTATTCTTGAATTAGAAACTTCTAATCTTGTTCCTTGAGTGTTTAGAAACATTTTTTAGCAACTTCTATTCTAGAATTAGAAACTTCTAATATTGTTCCTAAGGTGTTTAAAAACATTTTTTAGCAACTTCTATTCTTGAACAAGAAACTTCTAATCTTGTTCCTAAGGTGTTTAGAAACATTTTTCAACAACTTCTATTCTTGAATTTGGTGTACAATATTACTCTTAGTGACATACATGATTATCTTTAGTTTCCAATGTGGGTTTGCTCAAAAATGGCTAGTCGAGATGTTTTTGTGAACATTAGCTTGGGTGCACATGATCATTAGTTGTGTGTGTGCATGAGATCATTCTTTTAGGGTTTCTAAACAACCATGGACGATTTACTTGTTTATATAAGGTATGGTGTACATGATCATGGCATCAACACTCATGTAACTTGCACATGTTTGGGGTTGCTCATACATTTTTGGGTCCACATGAATTTAAACTAAATTCATATCTCTCATTTTGCTTGGATTTTAATACTTTTGGGTTCACATAAATTTAATAAAAATTTATATCTTTTAATTGGCTAGGTTTTTTTCCATTTCCTTTTCCAGTTTAGATTCCCTTAAAGCTTACTAAGTGAATGAACTCTTAATTGTGCAACTGAAATGAATTTTGGATGCTAAACCAATTGAGGTGTTCACTTCATTTCATTTCATTTTATTTCATTCCCTTTTCTTATATTTCATTCCCCTGAAAGGTTTTTGAGCAAATTTGGACTTGCTAATCGATTTTAGAATTGGATTGGGCTTCAATTATCATTTCATCTCATTTAGTACAAAATTTTAGGGTATTAAATAAATTCTAGCAACCTAACCACCTAAATGACATCTATTCATTTATTTAACCACCCGCCTATGGCATCTACAGCCTAGGCTTTGATACCACCTTCTAACACCCTGGTCCCTAGACCTGACCTTCTATACATCGTTGGGGCTATAATACCCTGAAAATCTTGTACTTAATGAAATGAGAAATTCAATATCAATTGGATGAAATTGGGTCCATTTCAAGGGCAAACATAGTAAGTTAAAATCCTCATTTAGTGACCCTCAGGACCTTAGAATGACCTGAAATTTCATGAGATGACATGAACTAATCAATTAGACAACATATCCAAAAATCAGCTCAATTGGACAAAAATTGGGTTTTCATTTGCCTAACACCCTTCAGGGGAGTCTAAATTAGGAAAGTAAATGAAATGAAAAGCACCCTAGTCAAATAATGATTTGAAAATATGTATTATTCTATCACGAACACAAAAATATAAATCAAAGCCCTTAATTCCTAGTAAATAATGAGATATGAAATTTTATTTAATTCATGTGGACCCATGAATGCTTGACCAACCACAAATGATCTTGTGCACCCATAATCCATAACCGACCCTTACATGTATGTGTTTGTGCGTGTGCACACATGTGAAAAAGAGAAGCTTCTAAAAATATAGTGTGTGTTCAAATACAAACCCAAGCCACCACCCTTAGGACATGGTCTTGTGCATATCAAAGATCAAAATAAAAAATGGAAGGTTTCCATGATCACACCAAACTGCCAAATCAAAGAGATTCACATGCAAGTAGGCCAAAATACCCTTTGTGGTTCACCAACCCTAATGGAACCAAGATTAGAAGCTTTCTTAACAACATCTTGACTTGATTTTCTTGATGATGCATACACCCAAACCGTGTGAACAAACTGAAACCATAAACCCTAGGGTGTATGCTCCCATGACGCCACTAAGGAAATGATTCCATAAATTGTATTTGTGATGTCCAAGTAAATGTATTAATCAGGAAACATGTCATGAGCACGAAATCTGATCTAGATGGACATCCAAGATGGTTTAGAAGTTGTCCTCAATCTAATTTGTGTTCATACATATAAAGGAAACAAAGAAAGATACGAGGATTTCGTGCAAATAATATTAGGAAACCTTAATGAGCATAGTTGCCCTATTCTATGCAAGTCGTCCTCTTATGTATGGAATGTTGCTTAACTTGTGAGCTGCCCAAGACGTCCCCCCTAGCCCCTTCAAAATTTATATAAACCCCTTTGTGCTCACTTCTTCTTCATCCCAAAGCAAAGACTTGACACTTCCCTCTTTGCTTGTTCTAGCCCTCTTCTTGGCAACCCCTTTCCCTCTCTTGTGTTCTTGAGTGATTTTGAGATAGAAGTTAGGATTTTAGATTTTTTTTACATTCTTGAAGTTGCTGGTGGTTCTTGAAGTGCATAGAAGAAGGGAATCTTTGCCGAATTTTCTTCAAACAAGCAACTAAGGTGGATGAGATTTCCTACTCTTCTACTTTACTAGTTTGAATTTTTAGCATGTTCATGCATCTTTTATTTTTAGTTTAGCATGTTTATTTTCTGTTTTCAACATGTTTGATCATGATTTAAATTTAGATTATCTTGTATGCATATTTTAAGCATTCATGATGCCATGTCATGCCTAGTTTTCATGCTTAGGTTTGATTTGAATTATGAAGCACGTTATGTATTATTCTCCTTTTTTTTTAAGTTTTATTCTTAACAATTCAGATTTTGGATTCATGAATATGTGAGAATTAAGTTTAAGACTTTCAAGTTTATGAACCACATACTATCATAGTAATCTAAATAATTTTATGGGTATTCTTTATATATATTAAGTGTATATGGGGTTCATCACTATGTGTGGATGGGTATAACCCAAAATACTTGGAATGTGGACATGAGATTATTATTCCAATGGAATATGGTAAGATGAATTGTCTTTCCATCCAAGAGTTGAGTATTTTGATAAAAACATTAAGGGATTAGAACCCATTTCAGTCTTAATGTCAACAATAACCAAAGATGTTATTTGAATTGCTTAATTGTTTATAAGTGTTTGAATTTGGATGTGCTTTTGGTTTGAATTAGTAATATAGTTGATTATGGAATGATCCACTAGGCTATGTGCTCATCCCTTCACCTCTTATTTTTTAGGAAATTGAATCATGAAGACTACTGAGAATTTGATAGGATTTTAAATTTGGAAAGTTATATATAAGGGCATGTTGCCCAAGTTTTGATTATAAAGAGTTCTGCTGAGTTTAGTTTTCCTAAATTGAGTTATATACTCTTTTGTTATTTGAAATTCAAGTATGTACTTCTTTATTATAAAGATTAAAGATTTTCTTTTATCTCTCATGTAATAGTCTTATTTAATTAAAGTTAAATTATTTGGGTTGTGTGCTCATGATGAAATAATAAGGCTTGTGATAATTAGAATGTGATGCAAATTGTGTACTTGTAAAAGTAACATGGCCCGACTTGCCTTGTGATTAGCTAAACAATCAAGTCTTGGGGCTTGGGGTGTTACAAAGGTAGTATCAAAGCCTAGGCATTAATTAGTGGGCCAAAAAATAGAAAATTTCCTCTATTACCAACAGTGGTATCAAAACCTAGGCATTAGTCGTTGGGAAAAAATTAGAAAGTTTCATTTGATACCAAAGGTGGTATCAAAGCTCAGTTATAAGAAATACTGGGCTAGAATAGAAAGTTAAGCCTAAATATGTGTTGTTTGGCTAGATTACAAAATTTACTCTTATACCAATGGTGGTATTAAATTTAGAAAGCATTAACTCAATTAAGTTTGACCTTTGCTTTGGGCTGAAATTTGAATGCCCTACCTTCTATTTTAAAATTGAAAACTATTTTGGAAAGTGTTTTTAAAAAGGAAAGATATGTTTTGAAATATTCTGTTTGGATACAAAGACTATAAGTTTAGCTAATAGTGGGTAATTCTTGTCCCGAGTAAAGCTAAACTTTGAAACAGAGGTTGGTTATCCCACCCTAGAAACTGCAGTTACTGAACAGACTTTGATTTTACCGCCTGATCTGGAGGTTATCCCACCAGCTTGTACGAGTGGTCTAAACACTCTTACTTTCTATAAAGGAAAAATTAGAAGGTGGAAAGATTATGGCACGAAATTGAATAGAAGTTGAAAAAGCCGCCCAAGTGGTGTCTTAACTAGACAGAGGTTGTAAGTTAACCAGATTGAAACACTGGGTTTAGGGGAATGACGTTAGGTAGAAACATGGGTGGAATAGTGGATCAAATGCATAAAACTTTAGGACATAGGTTCAAAATTGAAAATGTGTGAGAACAGAATTATTGTTTGATCAGGACACGAGATCGGGAAGATTCTGTATCTCTGCTTTCTATGTACTATGGGATGCATAGGGATTCGGGGGTATGGAGGAAGTGTGGACTTGGAGAACGACAGACCGTGTTTGGTGAATGATTGGTAACTTTTGAAGAACTTGTTTCTCTATGCTTGACTGGTATGTGATGGTCAGGTATAGTAGGTTTGTGAAACCTTAATTATCAAGACATTTACAAATTTGTTTGGGTTTGGCAATTTTTTGAATAAAAGTCTAAGTAGAAGGGTATGGTGATATGAGACACTTGAACCTGAAAGTTTAGATGGAAGTCTGGAATTTTGCTATGCTAGCATAAAATTGCTTGATTATATGATTGTTTGAAAAGCATGCTTGATTTGTTTATATGTATGTCATATGAAACCAAATCTTGTGCCCAAGAACAAAAAGAACCTAGAAACATAAATTGTTAGGCCACTAAACAAATCGAGAACTTAGAGACTTCAATTTAAAGTTATGATATTATAAATGAAATGAAAGGCTTAAAAATGAAAAGTCAATGAATGAATATGGACGAGACAGCTATCTTCTCAAGTTTGGAAAAGCATTTTGTATCCCAAAGATAAGGGAAGACTGGTTGTGTGCCCCATATTATGATTCTCTTAGATCTTTCATTTTGATACCTTATCAAATACTAAAATGGTTTTTGACTTGGAGATAATGGTTGGATCCAAAAGATATTTATATGAGAGTTGCCACATTTGGTAGAAACATCTTAGAAAAGGCCCTAACTTTAGAATAAGAGCTCAACTTAGAACAAAGGTTGAGGGGAAAGAATAAGAAGCCCGAGAATGAAAAAGATCAAGGGGCTCAGAAGAAAAGTAAGAATGGTGGGAATGCACCACGGAGACAATGGCAGAATAAATACAAGTCAAAAGAATAGGCAAGAAAGCAAAGACTGTGCCACATGTGCAGGAAGAAGGGTCATCTTGCCAGAAATTGCCCGACTATACCCGCTCAGGCTCCTCAAACATAGAATACTTAGGGAGGAGGTCAGAATGAGAGTTCTTAGGGCAGATAGCAACAACAGAATGCCAACCAGGGGCAGAATCAGGGTCATGTGCATAACCAAGCTAGAGTGTTTATTGTTGAGGCTCAAGAAGATCAAGACCTACCCTAGCAACCCTAGTATAACAATATTAGGAAATTAGCAGCATAGAGTCTTTTATTCAAAATTGCTATATGTTAGCATTTACAAATTTTGGCTTGAATAAGGTTTTGTACCTAAACTTTTCCAATTAATGAAATTAATTTCCTTAAGAACTTTTGTGGCTATGTTTTGAATGTTAAAAATAGAAAGAAAGTGTTAGTCACTTAAAGTAGCAATCCCAAGGCGCGTCGTGTGGTCAAGTCTATTATGTCAGAGGCGGGATGCTACCAAAGAATTTTTCAACTTTAAACGAAAGTACCAATTAACCAAAGGCTTTAGGTTGGGTGTAACCTCAAATGACAAGCAAGCCTACCTCTACAACACGTCTTGCCAACCGGATCTACTACATCATATCAGGGAGGAACAGAGGCAATACAAGTGGCTTGTAGGTCTAATAGAAGGAGTTGAACAGGGTAAGCATTTTGACTTCAGGTTAGATGCTAAGAATATCCTAAGGCCCGAGGAGAGGATCTGTGTGCCCCAAAATGGACTAAGTAAGCATACCATACTGGATGAGGCTCATCAGACTAAGTATACAATATATCCAGGTGGAGGCAAATGTACTAGAATCTCAGAAAGACGTGCTGGTGGAGAAGAATGAAGAAAGAGTGGCTAAACATTTCAATAAAATGCTTAACATATCAACAAGTAAAAGCAAAACATCAAAAACCCTCTAGAATGTTACAACCACTCCCTATCCTTGAATGATAGTGGGATAACATTGCCATGGACTTCATCAATGGTTTGCCCAGAAATCAAAAAAGAGAAGACATTGTTTGGGTAATTGTGGATTGTCTCACTAAAGTAGCTCATTTCCTGTCAATCAGATCCATAGACCAAGTTAGTAAGATGGGAGAACTCTATGTGAAGGATATGGTAAGACTTCATGGTGTGCTAAGACGATTGTATCTGACAGAGACTCTCACTTCCCTTCTCAGTTCTGGCAAAGTCTATAGAAGGAGTTGGGCACTAGACTCACTATGAGTACTACTTTTCACCCTCAGACAGATGGGAAGTCTAAGAGAGGTATCCAAACCTTGGAGGATAAATTGAGATCATGTGTTCTGGACTTTCAAGAAAATTGGTGCAAGCACTTACATTTGGCGAAGTTTGCCTATAACAATAGTTATCAGGCAAGTATTAAGACGGCTCCATATGTGACTCTTTATGGAAGGCCCTGTAGATCACCATCCTATTAGGCTGAGCTTGAAGACCATGTGTTAACTGGGCCAGACTTGGTGGAAGAAATGAGCAATCAAGTCAAATTAATCAAGAAGAGGTTGATTATAGCTCAGAGCCGTCAGAAGAACTATGCTAACAAAAGAAGGAGACCACTAGAGTTCTAAGTGGGGGACAAGGTGTTTCTAAAAATCAGTCCTCACAAAGGCAACAAGAGGTTCAGTTTCAAAGGGAAGCTATCACCAAGATTTGTCGGACCCTTTGAAATACTTAGAAGGATTGGGGAATGTACTTATGAGTTGGACCTACCCAGTTAAATAACCTCAACTCATAACGTATTCCACGTATCTATATTGAGAAAATATGAGCCAGATCCTTCTCACATCATCCATTGGGAGGAAGTAAACATATGGGATGATGCTACTTACGAGAAAATGGCTATTAGAATCCTTGACTACAAAGTACAAAGCCTGAGAACTAAAGACATTCCCTTAGTTAAAGCATTGTGGAAGCATCATGGAGTGAAAGAAGCTACTTGGGAGCTGGAAAGCGAAATGAAGACAAAATATCCACATTTGTTTACAAGGAATCCTTAATGATGTACAAATTTTGAAAACAAAATTTTCTAAGGAGGAAAGGTTGTAATACCTTGAAAATCCTGTACTTAATGAAATGAGAAATTCAATATCAATTGAATGAAATTTGGGTGAGAAATGAAATTGGGTCCATTTCAAGGGCAAACATAGTAGGTCCAAAATCCTTATTTAGTAACCCTTAGGACATCAGAATGACCCAAAATTTTATGAGATGACATGAACCAATCAATTAGATAACATATCCAAAATTAGCTCAATTAGACAAGAATTGGGGTTTCATTTGCCTAACACCCTTCAGGGGAGTCTAAATTAGGAAAGTGAATGAAATGAAAATCACCCTAGTCAAATAATGGTTTGGAAATGTGTATTAGTCTATCATGAACACAAAAATATAGATCAAAGCCCTTAATTCCTAGTAAATAATGAGATATGAAATTTTATTTAATTCATGTGGACCCATGAATGCATGACCAACCGCAAATGATCTTGTGCACCCATAGTCCATCACCGACTGTTACATGTATCTGTGTGTGTGTGCATGTGACAAAGAGAAGCTTCTAAAAATATAGTGTGTGTTCAAATGCAAACTGTAGCGTCCACTCTTGGGACGTGATCTTTTGCATATCAAAGATCAAAATAAAAAATGGAAGGTTTCCATGATCACACCAAACCGCCAAATCAAGGAGATTCACATGCAAGTAGGCCAAAATACCCTTTGTGGTATGCCAACCCTAATGGAACCAAGATTGGAAGCTTTTGACTTGATTTTCTTGATGATTCATACACCCAAACCATGGAAACAAACCAAAACCATAAATCCTATGGTGTATGCTCCCATGACGCCACTAAGGAAATGATTCCATGAATTGTATGTGTGATGCCCAAGCAAATGTATTAATTAGGAAACATTTCATGAACATAAAATCTGATCTAGATGGACATCCAAGATGGTTTAGAAGTTGTCTTAAATCTGATTTGTGTTCATACACATAAAGGAAACAAAGGAAACAAATGAGATTAGGAAACCCTTATGAGCACACTTGCCCTATTCTACGCAAATCGTCTTCTTATGTATGGAATGTTGCTCAACTCGTGAGTTGCCCAAGCTGCCCAAAACGTCCCCCCTAGCCCCTTGAAAATCTATATAAACTCCCTTTGTGCTCAGTTCTTCTTCATCCCAAAGCAAAGAGTTGACACTTCTCTCTTTGCTTGTTCTAGCCCTCTTCTTGGCAACCCTTTTCCCTCTCTTGTGTTCTTGGGTGATTTTCAGAGAGAAGTTAGGATTTTAGATTTCTTTTACATTTTTGAAGTTGCTAGTAGTTATTAAAGTGCATAGAAGAAGGCAACCTCTGTCGGATTTTCTTCCAACAAGCAACTAAGGTGGATGGGATTTCCTACTCTTCTACTTTACTAGTTTGAATTTCTAGCATGTTCATGCATCTTTTATTTTTAGTTTAGCATGTTTATTTTCAGTTTTCAACATGTTTGATCATGATTTAAATTGAGATTATCTTGAATCATGTTTTACGCATTCATGATACCATGTCATACCTAATTTTCATGCTTAGGTTTGATTTGAATTATGAAGCATGTTATGTATTGTTTTCATGTTTTTTTTTAATGTTTTATTCTTAATTTTACTATTCAAATTTTGGATTCATAAACATATGAGAATTAAGTTTAAGACCTTGAAGTTTATGAACCATGGACTGTCATACTAATCTAAGTGATGTTATGGGTGTTTTTTACATATATTAAGTGTATATGGGGCTCATCATTATGTGTGGATGGGTATAACCCAAAATACTTGGAATGTGAACATGAGATCCTTATTCCAATGGAATATGAAAAGATAAATTGTCTTTCTATCCAAGAGTGGAGTATTTTGATAAGAGCATCAAGGGATTAGAACCTTTTTCGGTCTTAATGTTAACAATAACCAAAGATGTTTGAATCGCTTAATTGTTTATAAGTGTTTGAATTTGGATGTGCTTTTAATTTTAATTAGTAATGTAGTTGATTATGGAATGATCCACTAGGCTATGTGCTCACCCCTTCATCTCTTATTTTTTAGGAAATTGAACCATGAAGACTACTGAGTATTTGATAGGATTTTAAATTTGGAAAGTTATATGTAAGGGCATGTTGCCCAAGTTTTGATTATTAAGACTTTTGCTAAGTTTAGTTTTTTTTTAAATTGAGTTATGTACTCTTTTGTTATTTGAAATCCAAGTATGTACTTCTTTATTATAAAGATTAAAGATTTTTTATCTCTTATGTAATAGTCTTATTTAATTAAAGTTAAATTGTTTGGGTAATGTGCTCACGATGAAATAATAAGGCTTGAGATAATTAGAATGTGATGCAAGTTGTATACTTGTAATAGTATCCTTGTCATTAGCTAAACAATCAAGTTTTGGACTTATCCACAGGGGATTATTGAAGATGTGCTTGTTAAAGTAGATAAATTTATCTTCCCAACTGACTTTGTTGCTCTCAATATAGAAGAAGACAAGGAGATACTATAATAATCCAAAATTTTGTCAAATAACAAAAAATAAATAAATAAATAAGCTTAATGAAATTAAATGAAATAAGTTAAGTGAAATAATTTAAAATATTTTAAGAAACTTTTGGGTGCAAATTATGGGTAGGCAAACAAAACCTTAATTCGATATTTAACTGAAAATGTCAATTTAGTAGATTAAATTATGAAATTTAAAGAGTTGCTTTCATTTCTTAAGAAATAAAGAATAGAAATAAAGTATATATATACATATATATAATGTGTGTTAGCACAATGAATGTTAACTACTACATATTATAGGAATATGTATATGGAAAAATTTACATAATTGAATAAAAATGTAGTATGTGTGTATTTATCTAAAATAAATATAACATTATATAAGTATCAATTTATAATTACATAAATAATTATCTTTCTGAAAATAAAAATAAAACGAATATATAGATAAAAATATATGAAGATGAAGAAATGAAAAATGTAGATTATTAAATTGTTGACATTAAAAATATTTAAAAATATAAATATATATAATAAATACAATATTAAAGAAATAGAAAGGAAAGAATATTAGAAAATTAATAAAATGGAAAGACATATACAATAAACCATGTTTACATGTAACACCCTAGAATTTTGCGAGCACTCTACATTGCGGGCGAACATAGAATGAAATATTATTTCGTAGGAAAATAAGAATTTTAAAACAAAATAACAAAAAGAAGTAATAAATAAATACAAGGTTCAAAAAAAAAAGCAAAATAAATAAATGTAATTATAATACTAATAAGAACAAATGAATGAGAATTATATCTTACTTAGATATAAATATAGACTAAACTTTAAGAAATAAATTATTTTACAGCTTACTCGAGTGAGCGCAAAGGCGCAAGCGCGACGACGAGAGTAATTCAAAAATGAAAACACGATGGCGTGAGTGATGTAAATATGAAAATAAATCAAATTTAACTTTATATGTACACGTTATTTTGCGAAAATAAATTAAAATAGAAAGAGGCTTGTTTTCAAATTCTACAAAAAAAAAAATATAGATATAGATCATTGGTACAAATTATTTAATTATTAAAGCGCTACTTAGTGGGCAAATTATTTTGTGGCAGCATGAAAGGTTTTGACTACGAGAGTATAGGTTTTTTTAACAATGTTAATTGTTATTAAGCCACCTTTAGTAGCAATCGTGCTACTAATATTTATCTTTTGCAAAAGCAATTGTTACTATAAAAAACATATTTCAAAA
>JAJIYU010001862.1:0-33419 GCA_030144865.1 Tinospora cordifolia
TTATTATTATTATTATTATTATTATTATTATTATTATTATTATTTTTAAGCAAGTAAGACATAGCAGTGTCATTGGAACTTGCATTTTTCACAGTAAGTGAGAAAACTTTCTCTTAATCAAGTAAATATTTCTGCACTGCGTTTCCTACAGTATCTCCCTTACGATCAGTGACTTGACAAAAACTCAAGATCCTTTTCTATAATATATTGGTTGACTTGATGTCTAGTAAGATATACACGTTGACCACTCTTTCTAAAGAATGATTTGGGCTTGTTCTTCTCCTTTACAATAGGCTTCTTGCAATTCCTATTAGCTGTACTCTGAGATGAGATTACCCATGTTGGTTGCAAACCTAAAGAAAACCCTCTAAATTCTTCCTTCTCCACAAAACTAAAGGGCAATTCATCAATAAACATCTTAGCAAGCAACTTTCTACAGTTTTCAAAATTTTAGGTGTTGGCTACTATGCTATTGCACTTACTAGATCCTTTACTCCTACTTTGAAATTGCAAAATGCTTTGATTCTTTGGTTGAAGCCTAAATATACAGTTAAATGATTCCTCAAATTGTTGGTCCCATGCTTTTTAGGATGACAAGAATAAGAAGCACCACAACATCTATATTCAGTTCTAGGATTTTTAAGATTTATATAATGTTGAATAAAATGATTCCACATATCAGAAGTAAGCTTCTAAAATTTCATTTTACTTGGATTAGGTTGCTACGTAGAAGGTGAAGGCCTGACAGAATTTTCTTTGGTGCAAACAAAGTATTGAAATTCTTGTGCTTGGCTGGTTCCATTTTGGTTGAACATATCATTTATATGGGCATTAGTGTCCAGTGTATTCTCTGCAACTTGTGACATCTAATGAATAAAACAGTGCTCATATAAGTAATCAAATAAATAATCAAATTTAATAAATACAAAATTATGAACATAGAATGAATTAATAGATAAGCATAGAATAAATATTAGGGTTGAATCGTAAATTTAATGTTGAAAACTTTTAGTTGTTAATTATTAAAGATTTCTTTGAAAGCAAAAAATTGATGCTCTTTTTGATTTTTGGATGATGTCCATAAAGATTATAATTATTCAAACAAAAGAAATGTCAAAAAAATCTATTCAAAAAGTCACTTGAGGAAAAAAAAAAAGGTGCACAAAATTCAAAACCACTACTATGTTGGGATTTCTAACTTAAAATGATCTACTTTTTCAAATTCTTATTTTGTAATTATTTTAAATATTTTTACTTTTTGACATAAAGACCTCAAATTGATGCTTTGAGAAATTGAACAAAAAAATAAACAACCAAACTAGCTCATTAGATGCTTAATTGCTTATAAAGCAATCATATGCATCATTGTGTCTAAGAAGCATATAAATGTCCCAACATCATTATTGAAATCACATTTGATGATTGATAGAGGTTCAATGGGCGAGATTATATCATTTTCTATGCAAGGTCCAAGAGGGAAATCCAACTAAGGATATGATGTCAAGAGATTTTCCTTCACGTAAATCGAATTCTCAAAAATAGGT
Organism: Tinospora cordifolia; assembly: GCA_030144865.1. Lineage (NCBI taxonomy): Eukaryota > Viridiplantae > Streptophyta > Magnoliopsida > Ranunculales > Menispermaceae > Tinospora > Tinospora cordifolia. Next base: position 1,545 of record JAJIYU010001862.1, read on the forward strand.
AAAACAATTACTATGCCACAATAAATTAGAAAAAATAAAATAAAATAGAAAACCACAATGGCAAACTAGCAATAACATCTTAAAAATGAAATCACGGCGGCGATAACATCGAAAAAAAGGGAAAAAAAAGACAAGAATAAAGTAACTAGACAACAAACATGAGATGACTTATTTTTGCCAAAGATTTTGCAGATCTAAAAAAGAAATCGCAAGACAAGAAAGAAGAGAGAGGGCGTCTTATATCTTGATCAATTTAAGCTTGTCTTTGCCGCGTTGTCATTATCGTTGTATAAGAAGAGAGAGGGCAGCTGGTTTGGAAGTTAGAGGGAAGAAATGAAAATTAGAGAAGAAGTTGAGTGAGGCCGTGAGGGTTTGAGTGACAGTGAGGCCGTGAGCCATGAGGTGATGAGTTTTTGAGACTTGAGATCAAGGACTTCAAGTGTGTGGCCGTGAGAGTGAGGTGAGGTTGAGAGGGTTTGAGGCGTGAGCACGAGGTGAGCTCATGATGGCTTGAGGCTTCAACAACTGTGAGTCTGTGAGTGTGAGACAATTGTTGAGACTTGAGAGAGAAGAAACATTTTCTCTCTTAAGGAGTTAGGGTTTCTTTAAAAAATTGGGCAAAATAAACATGATGGCTTGGGCCGAAGGGAGAGGTGGAGAATGGGTTTTATCTTAAGTAAGCTATGGGCCGGATCAAGCATCTAGCGTTGGGTATGACCTAAACCCATCTTGAACCCGAATTTTTTTGGGTTTTTTTCCCTTCAATCCAATTGATCGGCAAATTTTTGGGTACCCGACTGGCCCAACTGATTTTGGTCGAGTCGGGTTGAGTCTTAGGGTGGAGTGCTTACCCCTTATATATTCTATGCCTATTTAGGATATGGGCCTTGACTATATTCCCCCCTCCCGCATCTTTTTTTTTTTTTTTTCTTATTATCATTCATTTATATCCTTTTTATTCATCTACTTAAGTAAATTTCATTATTAATTGTTATCTTCTTAAATGTTTTCTCTTCTTTCCATTATAGAGGTTAGACACATATTCTATACCCTTATCCTATTATGAAGTGTTAGACACAGATACCTCAAGGTTAAAGTAAAGGTTTTGGATAAGATAGTTCTACACAGCCTTCCCTTGCATTGCTGGAGGTTGTTCACAACTTGGACTCATGACCACCGTGCAAGGTCAACAATAAGTCTTACTATTGTGCCAAGCTCCTGAAAGAATAATTTTAAATTCAAATCTAGTTGTGAAATAGACCGTTAATTATGTCGGCAGTTGCAACAATTTTTTTACATCTACTTTCAAGCTATCTATTTGTTATTTTTTTTGCTGAACTACTATGTCATTTTCTTTTTAGTTTGTACCTCACTCAATGCATCTTATTCTGTCCCCGTATTTCCGGTTTTAACTTAATTTAATTTTTTTTTCTGCAGTGCTGATCTGAGCATGCTACCCTGGCCAAAGCCAGCAGTTTGGCCTTTATTACCGGCTGATGCTTCAGCAGAAGTGTTCACTAAGGAGAAGGCAAGTAGTTTCTTTTCTAAGAGGTTGTACTGCATAAACCTAGTTCCATTTGGACAATGCCGTCCCCTATTGTCATCAAATTTTATTTCTTATACTTGTGGTGGAAATCTTTGCTAATTTGATGATGAAATTCTAGTTGGTACCATTCTTATTCTTTTCCATGTGGGCAATAGGGCATAATCCTAGTTCCTGTTGGACAATGCTGTCTCCTCTTGTTACGTCACACTGAAATAAAAACAAGCTACATCACTAGAATGTGTACATGGATTATTATCACTTATTACGAATAGGTTGTCTTATTGAGCTTGGGACAGCTTCTTTATGGCCCAAGTTGTCTTTATATTAAATATATTTAGTCTTGATCCTACTAATTTTAAACTATTTAGATCCTAATACCTTTCTCCAAACTTCTAGCTTAACAGTTACTTCATTTTCAGTTTCATTAAAGGCGTTGTATCATCACAAGTAACATTCACTATGTAATATCTTCTTGAATATGTTTAATCAATTCATTTACCACTAGTTTAACAAGATAAAGTAATGATTTAATTATAATTTAATTAATGCTTAAAGAACTGCTTGGGACTTGGGGGGGAAAAAAACTTTTTTTTTTTTTTGACAATTTATTTATGTATATACACGATTTTTCTTTTCTTTATAATGCCAGAAGTTTTTTATTGTTTTTGTTTGATTTTTTTCTTATGAACCTTTAGTTTCTATCTTTTTCAGGGGTGTGGTGAACAAAAAAGGTTTTACCTAGTTAAAAAAAAAAAAAAATTGTTTTCAAACTTATCATGTAGGCAATACAGCATTGCTGGATTTTTATTGTATATTTTCTGAGTATGTTTTGTCAATAGTCCTTTTCTCAATAGGACTGTCACACTGGTGCCATGTGTGACATGGATAAGTTACTAGCATCATGCTTTCACCTACAGATGCCACCATGGTTCTGTAACTAATGATTCATGTGGTGTCTTATCTTTGCAGGTGGTTCTACACTCCAACCCTAAAGCCAAGCTATTTGGTATTCAAAGGAAACCACTGCCTTTAGAACCTTCTGCCCTTTTAAGAGAGGCAAATCGACGGAGAGCTTCTCTTTCTGCTGGAAATGTGTCTGAAATATTTGATAGTCGTCAGACTTTTACTGATGGGTAATGGCTAATGGCAAGGTGTTTATGGCTTTGATGTTTTTCTATCTTTTCTGAAACAGTTTTAGGATTTTCTACTCCCCTTTCTTTTGAAAGAATTGTCTTTAATTCTTTTCTAAATCTTCGGGAATCCTTATCTGGTTTCTACATTGACAGCTCAGTTTTAGATGTCTCTCTGAGAACACCCCCATCAAATAAAGTTCAGGGGAATTCTATGTTGCGGGTCAACTCTTCACCTGGAAATTTTGAGAGTTCACTTGATCGCCCAATGAGAATTTCAGAAATTCATGTTGCTGCTGAGCATGCTCTTCAGCGCACAATATCAGATCCTGATTTATGGAAGTCTTTATCATCTCCACAGAACTTTGAGGTGCATGACCTACATTTCTTTAATTTGCCTTTTTGTTTGTTTTATGGTACTTCTTTTTTCTCATTTCAATTCTTTGTTGCTTTAATGGTTTAGATACCTCTCCTTATAGCCCATATGATTGTCATCCTTTTCTATACAGCATCTTACATTCGTATGATGCAGAGAGAGATGGACTGTAAAAACTAATATTTTTCACTGAAAGTTTAGGTACTAGATTTGTCTAGGGTGATGCATGGAGATTGTTTACAAGAGTTCTGATCATTTCCATATGAATCACGGCACATTTTCCAGCTTTGGCACTCTTTGTTGACAAAACATACATGAGAGAATCTAAGTTTTTAAATTTTTTTATTTTTGAGAAAAGCAATATAAAATGGTGGAAATCATGGTTTTACAGTGCCAGTTAAGAGATTGAGATGGAATTCATGATAATAGTAATTTAAAATTCTTGGGAACTTATGCACTGTTGTTCAAAGGATCATTTGGAAAGAACTCTGTTGTGCAAGAAGTTAGGCTTTTAGGATCAACAATGGTCAGAAGTCCTATAGAGTCTTATATGATGATTGTGAAACTAGGTGAATCTCCTTTACATAATTAACTATCCTTATAGAGTCTTACATGTGAAGATTCAATGAAATCATCCCTGTTGACCAACAAGAGAAGAATTATGAGAGAGAAGAAGAGATCAAAACATTTTTGTTAAATAATCAATAAACAGTGCTTCTTATTACATTGTAAAATACGTATAACTAATATAAATTTTAAAATGACATCAACTGGGACTCTTGAACTTTCCAACAGAAGTCCTAATTAAATTTATCTCTAAATTAAATCAAAACCCAAATAAAATAAAAGTAAAACACTAAATAGACTCTAACTCATGTATGTCCCACGTAATTTGTAGCTCTCACTTCACCCCCTTCCTCTATGCCTTCTATAAGGACTTATTTCATATGATTGAAAACCCTATGTATGGTAGTACATGACTCGGGATAACTCGTATATCTTTAAGGCTAAGATGGGTTATGTCAAGAGGATAGCTCTATTGAGATAGACTCCATAAGAGGATAGCTCAATAGAGACAGATATTACTATTCCTAATATTAAAGCGGAGAAAGATTTCTCATTTCTTAGCTGGAAAGATATTTGGCCATGAAAGGGGGATTAAGTGGAATAGAATTGACTGGGTAGTAGAGTCATGGAAACTGACAATAAATTTTTGTGCATCAGTAACAAAACTAGTGATGTGAGGTAAGCTCTTAGGTCATGTGATCAAGTGACCTTTCACAGTGTTGGAAAAGCCAAAATCCTGTGTAACCCTAAGCATGCATTCAATATTCTAATGATATGGAAATTTGTGGAGTACTCAAATGGCTAAATATAGAATGTTAGCTAATATGACTTCTATAATTATAATTGGACACAAATCAAATATTAAATTCTGATTTGCTGAGGATAGTAATATGGGATTTTTTTATGATACTTCTCTTTGAAAGGCAAGTGGTGGGAATTGAATGTGCATATCATTAAATGGTATGCCTGAAAATTATTTTTGCTTCTTTTAGTGATGATTGAGCTCTTTCTAGAACAAGTGCAACGGTGTCCACCAATAAGTCACTCTTTTCACTCTTTTCTTCCTTGTCAATGGAATTGTATTCGTTGAAACAATTCTTCTTGAAAAATAATGGGTAATTTACCTTTGTCGAGCTGGATCACCCTTTCCAAGGAGTCTTCTTGTCCTTTAGAGAGTTTCCAAATTTCTTTCATTTTGATTTTTTTCTTTTGCAGGTGCACATTTTTTGAAGGATTTTTCGATGGTTTTTTGTCTATGTAATTTGCATTTAACTTTTTTATTTACACTTACTATCTCATTTTTATGACTTAAAAATAAACGTCGAATTTTTATGTGGCAGCAAAAATATCTGCAACTAACCAAAGGTGCTGCTGATAATTATCACCATTCTTGGTGGAAACGACATGGAGTTGTCCTTGATGGAGAGCTTGCGGCTGTTTATCATCGACATGAAAACTATGATCTGGCTGCAAAATCATATGAGAAGGTCTGTGCTCTTTATGCTGGGGAAGGATGGCAAGACCTACTGGCTGAAGTCCTTCCTAATTTGGCAGAGTGTCAGAAGATGCTCAATGATCAAGCTGGCTACCTGTCATCTTGTGTGAAATTACTATCATTAGACAAGGGTTTATTCTTGACCAAGGAACGACAAGCATTTCAATCAGAAGTTGTTCGGCTTGCACATAGTGAAATGGAACAACCTGTGCCACTTGATGTGTCATCGTTAATAACATTTTCTGGCAACCCTGGTCCGCCCCTAGAGCTCTGTGATGGAGACCCTGGTACACTATCTGTTACAGTGTGGAGTGGCTTTCCTGATGACATAACTCTGGAATCACTCAGTCTCACCCTAATAGCTACATATAGTGCTGATGAGGGTGTTAAGGTTTGTCATTACTGTTTCACTTAATTAATATGAGTGATGTTTTTTTTTCCAGGCAGTTAATTCTCAAAAAGTTCTATTTTTTCTTCAACTTTCAGGCCATAACAAGTTCTACTGCTACCATACTGAAGCCCGGAAGGAATATCATTACACTAGCATTACCCCCTCAAAAACCAGGTTCATATGTATTAGGAGTTCTCACTGGGCAGATTGGGAATTTACGGTTTAGATCCCACAGCTTCTCCAAAGGTGGTCCTGCAGAAACTGATGATTTTATGAGCTATGAGAAGCCTACAAGACCTATCTTAAAGGTAATGCCCCTACCGTGGAGTTGATATGTGCTGTATTCCTATCATTTACTAATTCTTCTTATCTTCCCTCTTGCTCTCTCGCTCCTCCCTCCCTCTTTTTTATTTCTTTTTTGAGTCAGCATGTAATATGAACTACATCAAATTACTGAGTTATGATGTATACATGAAATATTATACATGAAGTTGGACTTTGATATCTTGCAACATATTCTGCTAAAATGTTCTCTTTTTTAACTGAGTTATCTACTTCTATGGTTCTCTAACAAATCCTTTTCCTAGGTATTCAAACCGAGACCTCTAGTTGACCTGACTTCAGCCATTTCATCTGCTTTGCTAATGAATGTACCTCAATGGGTTGGACTAATTATAAAGCCCATCAATTACTCCCTTAAGGGTGCTGTTTTGCATATAGATACTGGTCCTGGTCTGAAGATTGAAGACTCCCATGCTATTGAGTTGGGAAGCTACAACAAGTCGTTACACAGCTATGAGAGCTCAGAGAATGTAAACGATGATAGAAAAGATGGTTCTGTTACTACTGGAGAACTTACACAATTGACACTTATAGATGGCAAAATAGAGTTGCCTGACTGGGCAAGTGAGAGAGAGAGTGTTCTATGGTTTCCTGTCCAGGCCATGGACAGCAGGCTGGCCCGAGGAACATCATCAGGTCAGGAAGTTTCTCTCCATGGCATTTTCAGTATGCTACTATATGTATCCAGCTGCTTAAATGTTGTTCCTGTTTCATGTTGTGGACAGTTGTTCCTCAGAAACCCAGTATTGTGGATGGAATGAGAACAATAGCTCTGAAGCTTGAATTTGGTGTATCCCATAACCAAATATTTGAAAGGTATTCTCCATGTCCTGCTGCTTTTGAAATTCAGTTACCTTTTGTATAAGATATCTGTGCACTGAAATGTTGTCCTGTACTTTCTATTCTTGATAACAGGACTGTTGCTGTGCATTTCACCGATCCATTCCATGTGACAACACGTGTTTGTGACAAATGTAATGATGGAACTTTGCTTTTGCAGGTGCCAACTCCTATTTCATTTCACAGTGCTTTTTCATTGTTTTTCTTGTTGTGGTTTCATAAAAAATATCAGCATGACAACTATTCCAAGATGTCAATTTTGACATAATTAACAGAAACCAACAACATTGTATCAAATTGGGAAGGGTAATGGACAAAATGGTTCAGCAAATTTGAGAACAACCCCAACTATTTACTCTTTCATTCAAGGCTGACAAATTTTTCAAGACATTTTGGGATGATATAAAACTTTGGAATAACAGCATATCTGAAATTATTATTCTAAGAGAGAGATGTCTAAGTTATTTTGTAACTATAGTGCCTTTGCTCTTGATATATTCTTTGTGATCTCAACATCTTTTGAACAAAAGATGGTAAGTCTGGGTGCTGACTTGTTTCGTTATGTACGTACCTGGTATACTTTCATATTTAACAATTGATGGATGGTCCATCCGGATAAAGTAGTTCACACATGCTCACTGACATGAGAGCATGTAACTGAAAATATTGTTGCATTGGTATTTTCAAGTTTATGGAGACGTGACTTAGATCTTGAGATCTATCTGGTTCTGGTAATTCGATTGATCACATTACTCCAGTCTATTTGAGCTATTATTTTATTCATTACTTTCGTATCCTGTGCAACCAGAGGACCACTTCATAATGGTTTTTAGATATGATTTGGATCATTATAGTGTTTAGATGATTTCTACAGTCCATTAGAAAATAAGCAAGCTACGGTATTGTGATTCTTTCTCTTCTTATTTTTTTATTATTTATTAATTTTTTGCTCTATATAACCCAGGATTATGCTGTCTACCATGAATTCATACCTTCACTTTTGTATCTGCATCTCCAATCAGCTTCCTAGTTAATGTTTTCTCAAATTATTACATTTTGTTTGGTTTTTACTCTTTGAGGTCATGGTACACTCCCAAGTGAAGGCCACTTTGACTATCTATAATGCTTGGTTGGATCTTCAAGATGGATTTGTTCACATAAGAAATGCTGATGGAAGACCAATGTCAAGTTTCTTCCCTCTTGTTATCTCCCCATCATCCAGAGCTGGAATTCTGTTTGGCATCCGGTTGGGGAATGTAACTACAGGAGGTATGTGCATATATATATATATATATCCTGCTGTTTGCTTTCTTATCGTCTATCATTTGATATCAACAATTTTTATTATTATGATCAATGCACATGTTTATGTTTATCATTGGAGTTCTCACGATAAGTATCATCCCCCGTATCAAGAAGTGAACAAAGAAGACATCATGATTTTAATGGAAACTATGTCGTATTTTGCATTCTTCTTCTAAATCTGATGTTTTTAACTCCATATCCTTGTAATGTATAAAGCTTCTAATTACTAATAGTTCATTTGCTTATATAGAGGAACCTGAAGCATCTTATCCTGACAGTATCTTAAACATAAGATATGGAATCAAGGGTGATAGGAACATTGGAGCACATAGTCCTGTCACATTAGAACCTGAATCTCAGATTAATGAACAGGGTCTGCTCTTCCAGAGTGCACTTGTTCTGCAAAGGCCTGTGCTTGACCCATGTGTCGCAGTCGGTTTCCTTCCACTCCCCACAGGTGGCATGCGAGTTGGCCAACTGGTCAGCATGAAATGGAGGGTTGAAAGATTAAAGGGTCTTGAGGAGAACATGACTTCTTCTGATAATGTAAGTCTTGAGAAGCAAAAAGTGTAACCGGCCTTTGTAAGACACAATAACAAGATTATTATATTCAATTTTTTTTAGTTTTTTAAACAACAAAGTTATTAGCTGTTTCTTTTATGTGTTTAACATAAAAATGGAAGAAAACCAGCAAAATATCGTAGTCTTAGAATTCTGTATTGACATCTTTTTGTGTATGTTACTCATCTGTCAAAAGTTAATGATATCCATTTCTCTATGTGCAATAGCAGGATGAGGTACTATATGAAGTCAAGGCTAATCCGGAGAACTGGATGATAGCTGGGAGAAAACGTGGGCATGTTTCTCTTTCCACAAGACAAGGTTTATGCCCTTGTAGCCTATAATCCTATGATCATTGTTCTAGACTAGTTTTATGGATTCATATGAGGTCAGTGGCATGAATCCACTTCCTCAATTAAGCTCTATGAAGGGCTATGTTTATCACTGTAGCACAAGTAGCCACATCTTTCTTAATTATCTTTTTCAGTACTTTTGGAAGCCCCCTTTTTGTTTTCTTTTCTTTACCGGTTGATGTTCAATACATAATTGTTTCCTACGTAGTACTTATGTATCTAATGGACTTTCTTGAATGTTTTCAATCCTTCATGGGGTTTTTCCTCATGCTATCTCCCATATTTGGCTACTCTTATTTCTAGTTTATCTTTTATTATGTTACCATCTCATCATATCCATATCAATATTCACCTTTCTGTCCAGATCTACTGCTTTTTTATTTGTTTATTTATTTTTATTTAACCTACCAAAGAAATCTGTTTGAGGATTATGTGGCTACTGATTCCATCAGTGACTTCCAATTAATAAAACCTGTGGATTTCTTAAAGTTTTGGTGTATTTCAGGTTCGAGGATCGTGATCACAGTTATGTGTGTGCCTTTGATGGCTGGATATGTTCGTCCTCCTCAGCTTGGGTTGCCAGATATCGATGAGGCCAATATAAGTTGCAATCCTGCTGGGCCTTATCTGGTTTGCATCTTGCCTTCTGCTCTTAGCTCCTCATTCTGTGTTACAGCTTGACTAAAACAAAGTCTCGCATCAGGATTTGTATAGTTGAGTTCACTTCACCATTTCCATTCCTATAATTTGGCTTACATCTTCTTTGTATCACAAGCCCCATATCTGTTGCTGTAAATTCAGTTATTGAATTTTTTTTATTATTTGAGTTATTTAAGCTTTACTCTCCCTTGCAAATTTTGTATGTTGAGACGAGAAGTGAATTTGTTCCTATAAAGAGTCATTCGAGCTTATATATATTGTATTCAAAAACATTTTCTCCTGCTGTAGAATGAAACATTGAGCTTCCTGGTAAACTAGGTTTTTAATTTTACTAGTCGAAAGAGTTTGTGAATTTTGGCTTCAAAGATATAAGAGAGAACCACTGTGCTCGACCAACTGAAAACAAATTTTACAAGTTGGATTTGTAATCTAACTTGAACTACTTTTAAATTCATAAACTCTAATTTTCTACTTGTTCTATGTAAAGTTTGAAGTGCGGAAGTGATTTAATATCCTTTATTTTTTATGTATTATTAACAACTAAATGTTTCTTTAAATTGTCATAATTTGTTTTTGTGATTGTGATAAAACTATGTTGTTTTTGTAGTCTTTGTTAGTCACATTATGATATGGTAATAGATGAATGTAATTTTATTTAAAATAACTTGATTATTTTTACTTAATTTGAAAATTGTTGTTAAAATTTATACATTTCATGTTTAATATCTAAGTTTAAAATTTGTATATATAATGTACTCAGTATTATTTAAGCATATGACCAATCAAAAGTCTCTAAATTATTTTGGGTTGAGTTAAAGGGCGTGGTTTGGGTTGGGCTATAGTTTTTCATTTTTTGTTTTTAATTCATCTCTCTTTATTTATTTGACGATTCTCAAATGTACAAGAAACTAATCTTGAGTTTAAAAATTAAAATAATAGTAATAGTAGTAGTAGTAATAATAATAATAATAATAATAATAATAATAATACAGCAATGGATGCCCAAAAAATCATACTTTCACAGCAAGCCCTAAAAGTAGGTAAATGCCAAGGCGCTAAGAGGTCCCACCGAGATTTGAACTCGGGTTACTGGATTCAGAGTCCAATGTCCTGACCACTAGACCATGGGACCTTTGACGTTCACGAGAGTAGAGCATACTATAGAAACTATACGACACTTGAAATGCAAAAACCATGAAACTCCCGTCTCCCGTCACAGACCAGAAAAACCCGTGAAAAACCCTCGTACCGGTAAGTGGTACGTCATCCCAATGAGAAGAACCCTGGTGAAATTACTTCCGACATCACTGCTTTCTTTTCACGAATCTTCAGTTTCTTCGATCAACAACTACTCATTGTCTTCTTCTTCTTCTTCTTCCCCTCTTCCTTCTCTCTTCATCAATGCCGGATTTCCATGTCCATTTCAGGCTTCTAAGTTCGCTGTTTCCCATAGCTCAATTCGTTTCTCCGCTTCTTCTTCTCTTCCTCCTCCCGAATGGATAGACCCCTTCATTAACGTATCCGATTTAGTCTCAAAAGCCCTTGAGCCATCTCCTTGGGTCGATCGCGTAATCGACCTCTTAACCAATTCGCCTCACAGTTCCATGGAATCTGAACTAAACGATTACTGTCACAAGTTTTTAATCAAATTATCGCCTGGTTTTGTCTCCCACCTGCTTAAATCCCCCGTTCTTTGCGAAAACCCTGAACTGGCTCTACGGTTATTCCACTGGGCCGAGACCCAGAGGAATTACAAGCACAAGCTTGACTCTTACGTGTCTTTGGTTGAGATTTTCACAGAAAAGAGGGATTTTGATCAGATTAGGTGTTTAGTTGGGGAGATTAGGGATAGGGGATACATGATGACGGTGTCCGCAGCGAATTGCTTGATTAGATGTTTGGGAGGGGTGGGAATGGTGGAGGAGTTGTTGTGGACTTGGAGGAGGATGAAAGAGAGCGGGGTAGAGCCAAGTTTGTTTACCTATAACTTTTTAATGGATGGGTTGGTGAATTCAATGTTTATTGAGTCTGCGGAGCAGGTTTTTGAGGTAATGGAAGTTGGGAAAATTGTTCCTGATGTTGTAAGTTATAATATTATGATTAAAGGGTATTGTAAGGCGGGGATGATGAAGAAAGCGATGGAGAGATTTAGGGAGATGGAGGAGAAGAATGTTGATTCTGATAAAATTAGTTATTTAACTTTGATGCAGTCATGTTATTCTGAGGGCGATTATGATTCTTGTTTAAGTCTTTTTAATGAAATGGGAGAGAAAGGGTTGGAGATTCCTCCTCATGGTTATAGTTTGGTGATTAGTGGGCTGTGTAAACAAGGGAAATCTGCTGAAGGCCTTGCTATTTTTGAGGGTATGGTTAGGAAGGGATGTAAAAGTAATGTGGCAATTTACACGGCTTTGATTGACTCATTTGCAAAAAATGGGAACGTAGATGCGGCAATGAGGCTTTTTGATAGAATGAAGGGTAATGGATTTGAACCAGATGAGGTTACATTCGGTGTTATTGTTAATATTTTATGTAGGGCAGGGAAATTGGATGAGGCAATGGAGTATTTTGAGATCTGTAGAGAGAATGGTGTTACAGTTAACGTGATTTTCTATTCTAGTCTTATTGATGGTCTTGGAAAAGCTGGGAGAATAGAGGAAGCAGAAAAGCTTTTTGATGAGATGGCAGAGAAAGGATGCACCCCAGATTCTTACTGCTATAACGCCCTTATTGATGCATTTGCAAAGTGTGGAAAAATTGATGAAGCACTGGTGCTTTTTCGGAGAATGGAGGATGAAGGCTGTGATCAGACGGTTTATACATACACAATACTCTTAAACGGGTTATTCAAGAAGCATAGAAATGAAGAAGCATTAAAATTGTGGGAAATGATGATTGATAAAGGTATCAGTCCTACTTCTGCTTCTTTCAGAGCTCTTGCAACAGGGCTTTGTCTTTCTGGCAAGGTTGCGAGGGCTTGTAAGATATTGGATGAGCTAGCACCAATGGGTCTTATTCCTGAGACAGCATTCGAAGATATGATTAATGTCTTGTGCAAAGCAGGCCGTATAGAGCAAGCATGCAAATTAGCTGATGGAATTGTTGACAGGGGCCGGGAGATACCTGGTAAAGTTCGCTCAATTCTAATTAATGCACTTCGAAAAGCTGATAATGTTGATTTAGCTATTAAGTTGATGCATAGTAAGATTGGAATAGGCTATGACAGAAGGGGTAGCATCAAAAGACGAGTGAAGTTTCGAAATCTCTTGGATAGTTGAACTAAAAGCCACTAGTGGGGGAACTATGTTTTGTATCCATTCTTTGGAAGATGAAAATTGTCTTATCAGCAAGTTTTGCCCATGCATCCCTCCTATGTAGTAGCTGCAGGTATTGATCATAACCCTCAGATTGCTTTTCTTTTTTTAAAATGATTTTAAATGATTGTAGAATGTGTCTACACTCCTGCTTATTTATTAATTTACACAATTGTCAAATGATAAGCTTAGGCTTTAAATTATTTTTGTACCATTTTTTTGGTGTAAAAAGATGTCCAGTTTCAGACTTAACAAAAGCCTTGCATACGATATGTTGATATTTTTACTTTTCATTTATGTCCTTTTTGGACTAATTAAGCTCATTTTTATAACTAATTTAAGCTTTTTGTCTAATTGTGATTATTTAATCCATCTTATAGAGAATTGGAGAGATTCATGTGGGTTTACATGGACCAACATAACAATTTTTCAAATTAGGTCCTTTTGGACTTTGGGAGCAAATGAGTCAATTGGACCAACATAGTAACACAAAATGCATAAATGTTGCAGTGTTTCACTTCTAATGCCGCCCCTCAATGATAATATGGTGTTGGTCATTGAGGGTTTTAAGCAACAAAGAAAGAAAGAAAGAAATAAAACTTTTATTTAAAAAAAAAAGAGAGAAATGAGAATATAAGAAGTGTTGAGTTACTCACAATACCCTTGTTTAATATGCTTTTGCAAAATATTGCTAGATGCTAGGAGCAGTGTTATTGTTATTACAATGCCATTTTGAATTGATGCTTGCTTTGATTCATGTTGGTATAAGGAAACTGAATTTGAATGCTTAACATGTAGCCCAATGCCACTAAATATTAATTGAATATCCTAAAAAAGGCACAATCTTGATTAACAACTTGAGTCTAAAGATGTAAGCAATTTGAAAAAGTGACAATAGATATTTTATATGCAATAGATTTAAAATACTATGTTTTGCTTCTAATTTGGAATCTTAATGTGTTATGCAGTTTACTCAGGACTTTAGGGAACTGATTTTAACCATTTATCAAGTATAGATTATTGATATTATTTCTCTTGAAAATATATCCTTGAGAAAGGTGGTACAGGAAATGAATGCTCATGAAGTTTTCTGCTTTTAACTAGAAAATTAATATGACTAGGTTGCACAATTTAAAATTTTAAAAATGCTGCAAGAATAAACTCCTTTATGAAGGATGTTTCTTAACAAAATTATTAGTTTATTTGGGATCTTGAATTAGAGGTTGAGGACTAAAATGACTTGTTATAAAACTATAAAATAAATCTCATCTGTTTACACACGGTGTGGGAGGAGAGAAACGCTAGGATGTTCAAGGAAAAGAAGAAGGAAATCCACATGATATGGGAGAGATCCAACACATTGTTTGCCTCGTGGATATCGACGTCAAATCTCTCGCTGGGAGTGTCTTTTGGGGAATGGTTGAGGAATGGGGGAAACATTCTACAATCATTGTAATCATTGTAATCGGTGTTTTTTGCTTTTGTGTTGGATTTCTCATCCGACAATGTACTTACTTATATATTAATATAATATACTTTCTAGTTTCTGTTCAAAAAAAAAAAAAATCTCATCTGTTTACATTATTTGATGATATATATATATATATATATATATATATGTCTTATTACGCATTGGCTTGAATCTGATTTGATTCACCGAACTCTTAGATTATTTGGTTTTAGTTTATGATTCTGACAAATATACTACAGCTGGTTTTATGTTCAAAGAACCAAAGTGGTTGTAATGTTAGAAAAGAATGAAAGAACAAACAATGGCCAAGACATTTTCTAAAATTCAGAAAAACTCAATAAACTGTAAGTTCAATTTCAAATACAAAATTCAAAAATTAGACAGAAAATTCGGCGAAATTCATTAATCATAAAACTCAATAAGGAAATAAAGACGTCATTTCATCACAAATCTTTCAAACTCATCTAAGATTGTGTGTTATATGCCTACAAGAAAAAAAAAATTAAAAAGAAGAAACAAAAGCAAGGATGAAGAAATAAAGAAAGTTATAGTGAGACAAAAACTGAAGGCTGTGGGTGGTTTGTCATTGAAACATCAACTTAAAAATGAAAACTTAGGAAATGATATTTTGTTTTTCTTTTTTTGGTTAAAAGAGCTGTTTTCCAGCTAAATTCTTGTAAATTGTTTAATGACTCGTCAAACCGAACACATTTTGTTGGTTTTAGGAATTTCAGATGCAAAAACTTGTGTTTATATCCAATGCTGCATTTGGTTTTTGTAAGGTGGATGCAGTTTTCTGTATGAAATTTTGAAAACATGGATAATGTGTTTGGTTTGGTGAATCTAAAAACAGTGCTTCTACAAATTACTCACAGAACAATTAACAGTTGTTTTCCGTGTAATTACTTTTAAGGTTGTATTCCATTTTTTTTATCACGAATCAATTGTAGCTTTAAAAATACATTGAAAGAGTTTCCATTTTTTTTTTTTTGTGAAATAGAAACAGATATATTATATTAAGGGTAAATAGGGGTTGGACGAGATGTCCATACAAATCTGAGGTGAGAATCCCTTACAAGAAGCTTTGCAAAATTGAGGGTCATCCCCTCATCCAATCTCCTATGGAATACCCACCCTTCCACTTAGAGTTACTCACCCAACAAGCAAAAAGATACATTGCTTTATAGGTTATACTATTACAGTCGACTCTATTATCTCTGAAAATACAACTATTTCTAGCCTCCCATACGGCCGTCCATGTGGCAAATCTAATGAGATTCCAAAATCGAGAGAGCTTTAGGGAGATAGATCCTGGGACTGTGAGAGTTAAGGAAGCATCTGTCGGGGGGGCCATGACAGGCAAAAGGGTTCTCCATCTTTCCCATACTTCTTTCAACACGTTGCATCGCCAAAAAAGGTGCCCTACGTCCTCTTCAACATTCCTGCATAAATAGCACCAAGAAGGGGAAATGAAATGGTTAGGCAATTTTAGCTGCATTTCAGAGGCGCAGTTTAATTTGCCTAAGACAATAAGCCAAATTAAGATTTTAATTTTTGTAGCGATGGGATATTTCCTGATGAAGAGAAATTTGTTATCAGCTTCTGTGTCATTATAATTGTCCGTCTGAGCCATGAAAGCCTCGTAGCATGATTTGATCGAGAAGGTGCCCGTGCTTTCCTGAATCCATCTCCAAGAATCCTCTGAATCCCCCAGCTGGATATTATCTAAAATCTGGAATAGGTCAATGAAGTCTTCGGTTTCTTCATCTTTCAGAGGTCTCCTAAGGTCAAGGTTCCATCCTATGTTTGTATCAGCACTGTCCCTAGCGCTATGTCTCATCTGCTGAAAGGAAACCATTGGACTTCTCGTCAACCTAAATAGCCGTGGGTAAACCTCCTTCATAGGCCTCTGCCCTCTCCATACATCCTCCCACACTCGAATAGTTGAGCCGTTGCCTATCCTCCACTGGATAAACTTTAGGAATCTCGGGTAAATGGAAGCAATATTCTTCCATGGAGACCTCCCTGAGGTTCTGTTATTAAGGCCCGCTTCCATATTATTCTGGGAGGTCTCGTGAATACTTGAGATAATTCTCCTCCAAAGGGCGTTTTTCTCTATTGAGAATCTCCAGAGCCATTTGGCTGACAGGGCCAGATTTTTTATTTTTATACAGCCTATCCCTAAACCTCCTCTGTCGACCTGTCTACAAGCCTTGCTCCATCTCACTAGGAATTGGGGTCTCTCCGCAGAATCATTTTTCCAAAAGAACCTCCTGATGCTCCTCTCTATCTTCATTCTGACCGTAGCAGGCATTAAGAATATTGACATGAAATACGAGGGGAGCGCTTCCAGGACGGATTTAATTAAGAGAAGTCTACCTCATCTTGACAAGTAGCTTCCTTTCCAGCCTTCAATCCTTTGGTTAACCGTCTGAATCACTGGGTTCCAGAAATCAATTCTCTTGCTATTCCCTCCGAGAGGGAATCCCAAGTATTTGAGAGGAAAGTCACTAGCAGAGATCCTTAGTGTTTGTTCAGCTCTGGAAAGATCGGCAGCGTTGAGGTTAATACCGGCAACTTGACTCTTTTGGAGGTTAATCTTCAGGCCTGAAATGAGGGAGAAGCTTTGAAGGGCTCCTTTAAGAAGTCTTCAGCTGTGGCCATCATTATTCAAGAAGAATAAAGCATCGTCTGCATAGAGAAGGTTTTTTAGTTTAATATTGTCACTGCCCAACTCAAAGCCTCTCAGCCCTTGCTCTTCTGTCTTTTTGAGGATGCCTTGGAGAGAATCTGCTACTAGGATATATAAGAAGGGTGAGAGGGGGTCTCCTTGTCTTAGACCCCTGGAGGCCTTGATCTTTCCTCTTGGTCTTCCATTAATGAAAACGGAGTAGTGAATAGAAGAGAGACATCCCTTGATCCATCTACACCATTTGGAGCCAAAGCCTTTTCTCTCCAACACGTGAAGGAGGTAATGCCACCTAACTGAATCATAGGCCTTGGAGAAGTCTATTTTCACCACAATTCCTTCCTTATGGTTAATTCTGTAATCTTCTACGGCTTCGTTTGCAATCAGGACAGCATCTAATATATGCCTTCCTTTGACGAAACCCAATTGAGATACAGCAACTGTATCCGTGATGACTTCCTTTAATCTCTTCATTAAGACCCTAGCTATGATCTTGTATAGACTTGTTACTAGGCTAATAGGCAGGAAGTCTTCCATTTTCTTGGAATTTCTGTTCTTCGGGATAAGCTGAATGTAGGTCTCGTTGGTACATCTGTTAATGATTCCTGAATCGTGGAATTCCGAAAGCACATTCAGTACATCCTGTCGGATCACAGACCAATTCTTCTGGAAGAATAACATGGAGAACCCGTCTGGACCTGGGGCTTTTTCTCCATCACAGTGAAACACGGCCTCCTTTACTTCCTCTTCAGAGAAGCTCCTTTCAAGCCATGCACTTTGGTCTGCTGAGATTGGGTTCCAATCCAGACCTTCACTATCCATTTTGGAGAGGCTGTGTCGGCATAAAGGTGGGAAAAGTATTGGAGAATGTTTTCTTCAATGTCTGGCATATTAGCAACCACCCTTTCTTCATTGACTTCCAGCCTTTTGATGACTGCTTGATTTCTTCTTATTGACAGCACTTTGTGGAAGTTGTGAAAGAGTTTCCATTTTAAAATTAAAATCTTGTAAAACAAGAACCATTTGGGTATTGGTAGGGTGGTTGGGAGAAGAGACCATGACCAAGGTGGTCGTGGGTTCAACTATAAACTATCAACCATCCCCCTTGAACTTCTCCAAACTCGTCAAGAGGTGTGGGGCTGGTCTTACTCCTTGGGTCTTCAAGGGTACTGGCCTTGTGGGTGGGTAGGGCCCATTGTGGACTGGTCGGAATTGCGATGGAAGGTTACCATGGTTTCAAAAAAAAAAAAAAAAAAAAAAAAAATCTCGTTAGACAAGATTAAAAAGCTATGCATTTGATTAGCACAAAAACATTATGAATTAGGCAAGGTGGAATACCTAACTAGAAATTAATATGATTTAGAAGCAAGCCACCATAGAATAAAAAATTGAATCATAGAAAATGGATAAAGAAAAAGAATCCACTGATTCAAATTTACCAATGTACTTGACAAGATTGATTTTGGCACGTAATTTATGGATACTTATGTATTTAAAAGGTTTAGTTATTAGTTTTTATGTATTAAAAGTGTTTATTTATTAGTTTATAAAAATTTTTATGTTACAATAAACCTAGATATTTTAACATCTAAGCAAAGATTTTCTGAACTTCTCTAATTTAGTGAAGTTTTAGGGAAAATCACCTTGTCAAATTAAACTTTTCTGAATTAAGTCAATTTTCAAGCGATTAAACTTGCGGGCGAAGTTGAATTTTCAACTTTTAGACAAGTCCATGGCCTAGTCGATGCCTTGACAACACTTGTTGGTGTGGCCCTTGACACTTTTTGCATGTGTGTTCTGGACAAAAAGAACAAAGATGACAGCTGCTTGAGACATGAGCAAGTTTTCCAATTTCTCCATGGAGTTTACGAAAGCTCCAAAGTCCAAAGGTTCTTAAGCCTTTTGCTCCGGCCAACTATGCACGTGTTGTAACATAGCTTATTTTCATGTGTCTGTCAGAAAGTTTAAGCAGGAATGTGCTATTCGACTAAATTTGGTATGGAATTGTCTAAAGTCTAAAGGTTGTTAAATTTTGTTGACTAGTTTTCCTAGCTCATCATACTAGGATGAATCTGAGGAAGCTCCAAATACCCGCATATAATGACAGACAGATCTCATTCAATCATCAAAATTTATATCTGGATTATCCTTGTGATAATGAAACTTCAAATTCTGATTGTGATCACTTCTTGGGTAAAAGAAGAGGGTGGGGGCATACTTTGGCATGTCTCAAAAGTCCAAATACACCTAGCCACCAATTTCTTTTAAAAGTCCAAGGACACATACTTTAACTAATCAACCGGTCAGTTAACTAATCAATTATGAGAGAGTTATGACCATTTGAGCAGTTAGAGGTTTTTATATAGATGCTAAAATATCTTTAGATACTAGTAGAAATGATGAAAACAAAATAATTTGATAATTTTTACATATAAAAGTATAAATATAATGGATTAAGACATAGTTTTTTTTTTTTTTTTGAAACAGATTGAGACATAAATTTTTATATTAATAATGTCTAAAACACATGACATGGAATATTTGTGTATGTGTCTCGCAATATTATATATATAGTATATTTTTAGTATATGTAGGTATATTATATATAGTAATGTAATATGTTAGTATTGATACACTGTGTGTATGTGTGTGTGTTCATCAAAAATTTTGAATCGTAGCAAATTCTGTCAAAATTATGAAAATTTCTAGTGAATTTTAATATATTTATTTCTTATACTTGAACTTTAGTTCAATCTCTCTAAAAACTGAAATAATTAGAGAGTTTCAGCAAAGTTTGTAGGATTTTCATACCATGGAAGATGATTCGGACATAAAATGAATGCGATAATTCTTAAGTTGGGATAAAAGGAGAAGCCTTGGATGAAGTGAACAAAAGAGAGAGGAGTTGGGCTAAGCTAGTTATCTTCCCAAACATAATGGTACAAGCCTTGCTGCCCACAACAACTGCAACATAGGGACAAAAAGGTGGAGGAGAAGTAATGAATTCTCAGGACTTCTATCTATAGTCCTCTTATTAGCCTCATAATCACCCACAATGTCAAAGAAATCATATCTACTTTTGATAATCTCAACCCACAAAGCCTCCTTCTCGAGTCCTTTTAGAGATGCAATTAACACCGAAACGATCACGTTAACAGGAATTTGAACAATAGCATAATTCACAAGATGAAGCCCACTTGTAGCATCCACATTTTTCACAAAAATGATCTAATTTTTCTTTCACTTGCATGAGTCACCTTCAAAGGAATCTCAAACAAGGAAAGAAAGTAAAAATGAAGAGCACGCAAAGCTAAGCTAATAAGAACAAGTTTCCCACCTGGCAAAGGAAGTTGCATTGCCAACCATCTGAGCTCTTCTTAACCTTTTGCCAAAAAAAGGATTCCTAAAACTTCATTCCAAAGGCTGCTTTCCAATTAAAAACCTAATTAATGCACAGGCTAATGGCACAACCCATGTCTCTAGCACTCTGAAGAATAGTGCCTTATTCACATTAATACCCTCCAATTGACATTTTGCATGATTCACTTAAGTTTGGAAACTCTTCCAAAGATGACACACCTCCACCTTATTTTTTTTGGGAGTGAATCCCTGAATCAAAAAAAAAACATTGGCAAGTCATATGAACCATCTTGTTGGAAACATCCCCAAAGTAAATAGAAAAGGAGAGAATGGGCCTTCATGCTTGAGCATGGTATGAAAATTCTCTAAAGTTCGTGAAATTCGCATAATTAATTTGGTTTCTGGGGAGATTAGACCATAGATCAAATGTAAGAAAGAAGCTACTAAAGTTCATTGAAAATATTCGAGAAATTTGATGATTTCACCAAAATTTGGTGGAAAGAATATACCAAAACTTGCTGTTTATAATATATATACCATAGTTATATATCATTCTAATGTAATGTGCTATATGTGTATATATAATTAAGCATGTCATTCTATATATCTAGAATACTATATATAATATTTCTTTATATGCTTACATTAAATACTATAAAAAGACATTATGCTAACATATATATTAAAATGTGTATATTACATTATATATATGTACCTCTAACATATATAGGTGTACTAACAATAGGCTATATATATATATAATTTAAAGACACATACTATATAAATTTGGTATCTATATCTATACACTCAATAACTTATAGAATAACACATACACACACACGCACACACACGCGCTATTCTATGTAGTGTGCATTAGATATTATTAATGGAAGAATGCATGTTCTAATCCATTATGTTTATTTTTTAATATGTGAAAAGTATCTATTTTTTACTAATAATTATACATAGTTTAGCATTTATATAAAAATCTTTAAACTTTTTTGAGTTGTTAAATTTTCTTAGAAAATTTCTGAAACTTCTCATACTTCTCTTAATTAATTTTGATTTTTAAAGGTTGAAGGTTAGGGCAAAGTTGAAGTTTTCAACCATGTGCTTGAGACCCCTTTTGCATTGATTTTTCTTTTCAGTCTTCCATTAACGACTACTAAGAAGGTTACAGATTGAATGCAACCAGATAGAAGTCCTAACTCACTCTGGCAAAATCAGCCTTTGAATTGAACCCTGCTTGAGAAGGCTATTTGTAATCCTCCAAGGCCTCATGGGCTACAAGAACAACAGCAAAATCCATCTTAGATGATGGATTGGATGTAACTAAAATGTCAAGCATGTGTTAAAGCCTTTTAGATAACACTTTAAAAATAATTTTATACAAGGTCTTAACCAAACTAATTGCGTAATTTTTTTTTTAAACTGCCAAGAATTGAGCTTCTTCAAAATAAGACATATGTATATCTCGTTGGTCTTGATATTGATGACCCTGTCCTAATGAAACAATGTCGTACTTAAGAATACCCAAAGAATGCTTGACTGAGGGCATGACTTGCATAATGTCCTGCTTAAAAATACCCAAAGAATGCTTGAAAAAGGACATGATAAAAGTATCTAGTACCTTGTTCTCATCACAATTGAAGATAGCCAGCCTAACCTTGTGCTCCTAAAAACGTCTTTCTAAGAAAAGTTCTCATCACAATTGAAGATTGCCAGCCTAACCTAATGTTGTCCTCCTCAAAACAGCTTTCTAAAATAATGATTGTTCCACCTCAAACATAGGATTTATTTCCAAGTTTACCATCCCTCTAACACTATTCCCAAGGTTGGCAGTAAGGCCTTGAAAATAGAAAATAATTTCATCCTCAGCCTAGAGAATCATCCCTCCACCACAGTTCCATTCTCTTTCTCCATCTTATTAATGATGTTCGTTGCCCTCTTGGAATTAAAGATACTGTAGAAAAAACTTTTGAGTTAACATTGCCTTCTTTCAATGATTTCGCTTTTGCCTCTTAACAAACCAACTTAATATCCTTGATAGAAAATCAACCAATCTATCTTTAACCTCCTTTCTGATAGCATTCATCTCCTAGACCATTTTAAGGACTTCTCAACTCCTCTAAATTGCCTGCCAAGAGCTCAAGTTCCTTTTATTTGATTCTAGTTGATCTGAACACCTCCTCCCAGTGTCGGCCCCGAGGTAGGGCCCAAAGGGCGACAGTCTTAGGCCCTTGTCGCCCTTGGGGCCCCTTCTTTTCGAAAGCCTATATAAAAATATTATTAAAAAAAATTATAAAAAAATTTTATTAATTAATTAAACCCTTATTTTTGGGGCCCCCATTTAATATTTTGCCCTAGGCCCCCAATATAATTTGGCCGGCACTGCCTCCTCCCCAAGCTATTACCTTTGCTTTCTCCTCCTAGAGCTTTAGCATGAGTCTATGCTCAATGGGCCCATAGGATCTTGCACAAGTTACCACTCCAAAATATTCTTCTTGAATTCATTATCTGAGTCCCCATATTAGCAAATTTGAATTGACATGGACCACATGGTCCCCAAACTGTAACCTCAGTCTGAGGACAATAGGAAATCTATAGGAGGTAATCCAAGGACATTCCCCTTGCCTAAATGTGGAAAGATAGACTCACGCTATGTGGAAAGAAGTTTTACTCAACAATGGTTTGGGCTCTCTCTAAAAATGGACCAGATGAAAGATGTGCTACGGAGTGGAGAATCCCTGAATCCCAAATAACTAACCAAGCCATCAAACAATCATGCTTGTAGTTAAGAGGAAGTTATTCACTTTCTCATTCAAGGAGTTACTAGGTGAAAATACTTGCCTAGGAGACTAGAAATCACCACAAATAGGGTTGAGAGTGGCCAACTCCACTTAAAAATCTTCTTTTTGCACCTATATTGGAGAGCATAACAAAAAGAACGCTTGAAAGTAAACAAAATCTGAAGTTTCATCACATTTTTCCAACATTTATTTTTTTATTTAATTTAATTAAATTTTTAACAACCTAAAATGACTAATAGGACCACTCCATACTGGTTGTACCTTGTAGACTACTAGGTGACACATATTTTATCCCTGTTTAGTGACTATCTAGCAGTTCCATAGCACCTGTCCATAGCTTATTCATGCAAGTGCATCTGCACTAGCCATTTCCATGCCAGAATTAAAGAAATTATAAATAGTACCAAAAGCACATTGAAACTCCATAATGTAAAAGAAAAGGTTTTAGAATCGTTTCACTTCAGCTCGCGTTGCTACTATGCCATCATGATGTTTAGGTCTTGTGTTTGGTAGTTGGATCTTAGAAGTAAGGTCAAGTCAAGTCTTTGTGTCAATGAATGCTTTTTTTTTTCTTCTTTTTTTTTTATTGGTTTAAATTCTTGTTAATGTATAGTTACATCTTCTATTTTTATGTGAAAAACTGTTGAAATCAAGTGATTAGAGGACTATGACTGTCCATGGGACTATTTTATGTATAGGAAGGGGAATTGGGTATGCAGAGGAGGCAAGCGAATCCTCCACCATGGCTGTAAAGTTTCTGGTTCAATGATTGGTTGTCCCGGCAGGTATTGAATTTTTATGTTAGTACAGCTAAAGTTCTCATTTTTGTTTGTATTTTCTTGTTCTTTGGATAAAATGAAAGATGATGCCTAACAAATCTGAGTGCATTTGCCTACGGATGGCCTAATATTGGTTTTAGGATTCTTGCTTGAGGTGGACCCTCTTTCAAGTAAAGCTGTTTCTTCATTTGTGTGGTTCTTCTGAAAGGATGCTTTTGTATGTTTCATGCAAGCCCACTAGGACCACTAGGATGGAATTTCCCTTTCAACAGTGACTGAAGCCCCAAGCACCAAAGCATGAGAAGGCCAGAGGCAGGTCAGGCCCCCCGCCCCCCACCCCCCCTTCCTCTCGATCATCTTCGCCCCCC
Source organism: Tinospora cordifolia (assembly GCA_030144865.1). Classification (NCBI taxonomy): domain Eukaryota; kingdom Viridiplantae; phylum Streptophyta; class Magnoliopsida; order Ranunculales; family Menispermaceae; genus Tinospora; species Tinospora cordifolia. Next base: position 25,902 of record JAJIYU010001862.1, read on the forward strand.
CTCTTGATCATCTTCTCTTTGTCCTTTCAAAAGTCACCTTCTCTTCCACCTTTGTCCTTTCAAATGTCACCTTCTCTTCCACCTTTGTCCTTTTCACTCCTTGGCTCTACACCAACATCTTGAAGATCTTTAAACGTCCAAAGCACGTCAAAATATAACCAAAATTTTTTTTAAAAAAAGTTACCTTTAAATTCAGGATATGGTGTAATAAAATTATCTCTTAGTTTCTTCTTTGTGTATCAAACTTTCCATTATTGTATTTTATTCCCTTGTTCATCTAATAATGAAAAAAATGATGCCTCAACTCTAGGTAGTTTTAAATCAAAACACTTGTGCTGTCACTGTTAGATAACCAGAGTTCTCATAATTGTATTCCATAATTAGTTTAATGTGAATTATTTGTGAGTTCACAAGGAACTGCAGAGACGTGTTTTAGACATGCAAAGAGGGCTTCTGGTGTTTAGTGTGGACTAATTTTGTGCTTAGGGACAGTAGAGATTTTGCGATTATATTTTTGTACAGCTAAACTTAAGTTAGATGTAAAAATTACCCACAGCATTAGATTTAGGAATTTTGTCTATCTTTAGAAGTGAATGAACAGAAGTATCCATTCTGCTATATATGGTTTGCCTGATAATGTAGAACCCAGAAAATTAAAAAAAAATTAAAAATTAAAAATAAAAAGAAAGAAGAAGAAGAAAGAAAGAAAGAAAGAAAAACTATTATCCCCTGCTGATCTTAAAAAGCGTTTCACTAACATTTGCCTTTTGTCTGGATCTGAACCTATGTCTTCAATATGGGAAGATTTTTATGGTCCAATCTACAAAAATCAGAAAAAAAAAAAGTTAATCGATGAGTAATTTATTTTATATCTTAAGTTAACTTCACACGTGGGGAAGTGGCAGCTAGACCATATGGTTTTCAGTTTTTTGGTTTAGTGAATCAAGTGACAAAGGCCACTTAATCTTGAAGTTCCTTTACTGAGTTGCAATGGATTCTTCTTTATATCTTTTGACTGCTAAATCATCAATTTCAGGAAATAGTCACCTGATTGTTATGATCAAGCGACAGAATGAGATTTTTGAAGCCTGAAAATATCTTGCAAATTGCAAGTATTGTGTGGTGCTCATAGGTCCATGGTCCTGCACAATAAAAAATATCAACATTGTTGTATTCTATTATGGGACTCATGTTTCACGTTTCCTAATTATATTATTTGCTCGTTCACAATCAATTCATTTATGGATGCAGGTTGAGATGAGACCCAACTAATTTCCCAACATAAACATGAAAAAAGTTCCATAAAATTATCACTTCATGACCCATTTTTCTTTTCTTTCTCACCTTGATGTAATTGATTTGTGATCTTGCACGTTTGATGTTTCCAATTTTCAATACTTGTTTTTGTTTATTGATTATTGTTATTTCTTTCATTCTTTTTTTTTTTTGGACCTTCAACCTTAGTATTCCCACTAGGTACTTGACGAGGTTGGGATTAGTTTAGAGTCCCGATTACTACAGCTACATGATATGAGTGGGCGACCCTCCACAATTGGGATGAACAATGAGGGTTAGATCTAGCATTGACTTGTTTAGAACTCATGACCTAAGAGACCATCCCCATTGAATGTCCATGTCAACAGCTGCATTAGCTACCCAATTGTGGGTTGATTATGGTTATTTTCAAGTGCTAAACCCTCCTAAAAGGTAACGGAGGTGTGCAAAGGTTTCTTCAAGCTAGACAAAGATTGCCCCTTGAGTGCAAAAGCAGAAGAGAGCTTGACTGTAAGACACACCCGTCGAGCAGGGACGAAAGTCAACTTTAGTGATCCGACGACTCCAAGTGGAAGAGTTGTCGCTCAACGGATAAAAGTTATCTAGGGATAACAAGCTGATCTTCCCCAAGAGTTCAAATTAACGAGAAAGTTTGGCACCTTGATGTTGGCTCTTTGCCACCTGGGCTGTAGTATGTTCCTAGGAGTAAAGTAAATTCTTGCACAGATTAACTTGATTTTTTTCATTGTTGATCTTTTAAAGTTTTATACTACATCTCAATTCTCTAATACAAAAAACCTGTATTTTTATCCGGGAAGAGATGCCTTGCGTGTAAATGAATGAACCTGATACTGGCAAAGAAAGTAACTGTATTAGAATTGTGCCTTACCAGAGGTAGGCTATTTACTATCTTAATACAATTATCTTCTCATACTAGTTCTCAATTTATTTTACCATTCATATTTTGAGGGTCGATCTGCCATTAGGGAAGCTGTAAGCACCCTAGACATTGCAAGGTGACTGGCAATATGCCCAATCATGGACGACTTAAAGTGGCCGACACAAGCTGCCACCCAGAAATCGACTTTTCCTCGCTGCGTTTCATTAGTACTACTCGATTCCTCACAGAATTTTTAACTCCATCTGATGTTGATAGGCTCTAATATATAGTTCCTGTTGGAAAGATGCTTCAACAGATCAGATTTGTGAGTGGAGAGCCTGCAGTGGCAACAGCCACTGGTAACCTGCCTCGTACTACTAAAGAACAGAGTCTAATCTTAGTTCTATATTATGCTATATTGTTTAACAATCGTGAGAATTGTTTTTTGTTTCCAACAATTCATGATTCTTGGCGTTCAAAAAAATATTGTTCATGTAAATTATATATTAAAGTCTTTGAATTTATTGAAGGGTGAGCTATGCGCTTTTATCATAGCCAACCATTGCTTAGGAAAGAAATGTTATATATCTCGATGTATGTACTTATTCATCTAATGGTGGTAAATGCTGAATTGGGCAATTAATTTTACAATTTTTTTTTTAAAATTATATGCAGAATCGTTGATTCTTCATGTCACTTTTAACATGATTAATTGGGGCTTGTGAGACTTTTGCAACATTTCTCATTGAAGATTAGATAATAACAGTTCAACAAATCTGTGTTAGATGGGCATTTTCAACCCTTTTAATTATTACAGTACTGTTGCATTTAAAATACATAGATTATTCAACATTACCACATTTTCTATATTTTTCAACAAAAGACATAAAAGCTTGTCTGAATTTCTTATTTTGTTTTCTTTCTGAAAATCTTTAAACTTAAATCATGAGCAAGTGCGTACCTGATACGTACAACTCAATAAAGCAATCCATCCCCACAAGATGGGGGTACTATGTACCAGAATAATCCATCCAAAACTAAAAACAACACCATGAAATTTCACTATGGTAAAATCCCTTTCATATATTAAATGCAATACATAAAGATAAATACTACCTACTATGTATTTGTAAGCAATAGGGATAGGTACTATTTTCCAATATAAATATCACTACTTCATTTGATAATTGTCGGTGCCGTAATTGAAGAAAACATGCAACGTTACTAGGCACATTAATTAATATTTTCCATATCAATACAAAAGGCTGAAGAACAAAAAATTGGTAGATTTTGCCAACTGTCAAGCTAGTGGCTCTCCGGTCCCCTGCCCTGCTCGCCTCCATCCTCAAAAAGAATCTCTATCTGCAATCGTTAATTATCTTGTGGACGACAATTTTTCGTACCCAATTCCCTGTTGTCACGCCTAAAGAAAAATATTTGGAGCGTTCCTAAGTTAACGAAGAAGAATAGTAGTAGTAGTAGCAATAGTGGTGGTAGTTCTGGAGTACACAGTACTAGTTGTAATGATATACTAGTAGTAGTTGAAATAGGAGAAATATAGTTATAGCTAGAAAAATGTAATTGTAGTAGAGCTAAGTTTATTTGCAAGTGTTGAACCTCTCATGGAGCGACCAGACTCTGTTGTGAATGGGAAGCACGGCAGCAATGGAGATTATAAGTGTGGAATCATAAGATGGTTTGAGGAGATGGCAGAGAAGGCTGGTTTGGTTCAGACCGAGACGCTTCGGCGCATTCTTGAACTGAATCATGGGACTGAGTACCTTAGGAATTGGTTAGGAGACGTGAATGTCCAAGAGCTGGATTCAACTTCACTTGAATCAGTTTATGCTTCTTTGGTTCCTCTTGCTTCCCATGCAGATTTAGAGCCTTATATTCAGAGAATTGCTGATGGAGATTCTTCTCCTATTCTTACTAGTCAGCCCATTACTTCTCTCTCTTTAAGGTATATTTATATAATTTCTTCTTCTTTTCAATCTTTTTCTTGTTTCAATGTTTGAGAGCAAGACAACCCATTTCTTTTTTAGGACAAAAAAAATCACTGTCCCCTAATTTGTTTTTAGTTTGTTAAAATAAAAAATAAAAAAAGACAAGAATCATGAATCTGTCTAGTAAATTTTTTTTTTCCTGTTCTATCATTAAGAGGTGCATGGAGGTTTGTACCAGGGGTACTGTGTGGAATGTACTGATCATTTCAATCATGCATGCAGAGCATGGATATTATTAATTAGGGTTTATGGTCTAAAGTTTTTACCATGCAAATATTATATCTAAAATTATACCCATAGTTGATGATATGGTGTACAAGTGGGTGGAGGTTTTTTTCTTTTCTTTTCTTTTCTTTTTTTTTTTAATTTTTTTTTTCCCTCTTACAATATCAACAAAGGCTTTCACAAAGAAAAGAAACACATAAAATTTTCTTTGGCTCTAAGAATTATCATACTGAAAAGGTTTCTGATATTGAATTGTTGGTATATACAATTAAACATGTATGTACATACATAAAGCTCTGGCACCACTGAAGGAAGACAAAAGTTACTGCCTTTCACACGTCATAGCTCTCAAACTACACTTCAAATTTTTAGTTTGGCGGCCGCTTACAGATCAAGGTAAGAAAATTTTCAAGCATCCTCAAAATTGCAAAGTTAAATTTGAATTTAGTTTTGAGTTTTTAAAACAGTTTGGCTTAATGGGTGTTTTTCTTATTCTATCTAAGATTCATTTTGGAGTTACAAAAAAAAAAAAAGTTGGATTTTTGTTATTATTATTGTTATTTTGTTCTTTCTGGGTGATGGTTGATAGGGCTTACCCAATAAGGCCTGGAGGAAGAATTCTTGAGTTCATCTACGGTAGCAAAGGATACAAAACCAAGGGAGGTTTAAAAGTTGCAACAGCAACAAGCCACTATTTTGCAAGTGAAGATTTCAAAATAAAGCAAAAGAAAACAAAATCATTCGCTTGTAGCCCAGAAGAAGTGATTTCCGGCGGAGATTACAAGCAATCTACTTACTGTCATCTCCTTCTTGGCCTTGTCTTCTCTGATCAAGTTGAGTTCATTGCCTCAACATTTGCTTATAGCATTGTTCAAGCTTTCACTTCCTTTGAAGAATTATGGGAAGATTTATGTGAAGACATAAGAGAAGGAACACTTAATACAAAAAGGGTCACTTCGCCTAAGATGAGAAAGGCTGTGATAGAAATGTTATCTCCAAACTCAAATCTAAGCGCAAGAATCAAAGAGAAATGCAGGAATTTAGACGCGCTGAACTGGGCTTCTTTGATTCCAAGTTTATGGCCTAATGCTAAGTATGTGTACTCAATATCAACGGGAAGTATGGAGCCTTATATGAAGAAGTTGAAGCATTATGCAGGAGATTTGCCTATTGTTTGTGCTGATTATGGTTCTACGGAGAGTTGGATTGGAGCAAACATCGATCCTTCTTATCCACCTGAGAAGGTTACTTTTGCAGTGGTACCTTCATTTTCTTACTTTGAGTTCATACCTCTCTATAGAACTAAGCAGGAATGCAATGCCTGTGGAGCCGTTGATGACTTTGCAGAAGGTGAACCAGTGCCACTTTCCCAAGTCAAGATTGGCCAAGAATATGAACTTGTTGTCACCACTTACACAGGTCTACCTCTTTTCTTTCTTTCTTTCTTTACTTTTTTTTTCCTATTTTGGTCATTTTTCCTATCCTAGATTATTATGTCTTTTAGGAGAACATAGCTTTCCAAATTAACTTTTATATACATATAGAAAAAACTGTGTGAATAACTTTCTTTGCTACTGTATTAAATAACTGTGTGATGTGACTTGACTACTTTAAAAAAGATATTTTTAGGTTATACTTGTTAGTTTTTATTTTATTGCTTCCTATAAAATAGGAAAGAATCCTAGTTTACATCAATTGAAAATGAACTCAAGTAGAGCATATGGTTTGTGTTGGTTATCTTTATCTCCACTTTCAAAACCTATTAAAAATAAAATAATTGTGTCGTGATGGCCCGAACAATTTAATTACGTGTCCTTGATACTTTAGCCTTTTTTTCAAAAGTTTTCAAAAACACTGAACACCCAAAAAAATATCAGATTTAGAAGGTAAAGACAAAGATAACCAGTGTAGACCACTTTTAAATTAGCTATTTTAACAACATGCTCTACTTGAGTTAGTTTTGAATTTGATGTTTTCCCTATTTTTCGCTTTTAGCGGGGTTTGAAAGTAGGGATAAAGATAGTTTTTAATTTGATGTGATCAAGTTTTTTTTTCTCTATTTTTTAAGGAAAAATAAAAATTGACTCATATTCATTAAATACACTTTGGGTGGCCCCTAAATTTCTTTGATTATTACTCATTGAAGGGACTATTCTTGCAAAAGGCAAACAAATTAATGCCAAATTTGAAAATTTCAACTTATATAAAGAAATTTTAAAAAACTTTTGAACCGTCAGAAACACTTAGTTTATTTTGAACCCTTACGTGGTCATGTCGCCTGGTTTAGTCTCTTGTCGTATTCAAATGTACAAGAACTCATTAATCTCTCTCTCTCTCTCTCTCTCTCTCTCTCTGTCTTTGCTTTCTCTCTTTTTACAGGGTTGTATAGATACAGATTAGGAGATGTGGTGGAGGTTGCGGGGTTCTTCAAGTCAACACCAAAACTGAACTTCATTTGCAGAAGAAAGCTAATTTTAACTGTAAATATTGACAAAAACACGGAGAAAGATCTTCAACTTGTAGTTGAAAGAGCGTCACAAATGGTACTCACAAAAAAATCCAAAGCGGAGCTAGTGGACTTCACTAGCCATGCAAATGTGACACAGCAACCTGGGCACTATGTAATATACTGGGAGATCAAAGGTGAAGTTGAAGACAGTGTTCTTGGTGACTGCTGCACTGAGATGGATGCTTCATTTGTTGATCATGGCTATGTTGTTTCAAGGAAAACGAACTCTATTGGGGCTTTGGAACTTTGCATTGTTGAGAAGGGAACATTTAGGAAGATTCTGGATCATTATGTTGGGAATGGAGCTGCTTTGAGCCAGTTCAAGACTCCAAGATGCACCACCAATCAAATGCTACTTAAAATTCTCAACCTTTCTACTATCAAAAGGTTTACAAGTTCAGCTTATGGTGGGTGATCACCTTACTAACCAAATGCTACTCCATGATTGAATCACCTTACCAGCTTAAAAGAATAACTTGAAACTCACTAGAGATTCACTTGTTTATGTATTATTGTATTTAATCTTTTGGGCCTTTGCTTCACTTTGAGGGTTATGCTATGGTATCTTTACTTGAAAAGCACATATGCAAATGAAACAGTTGAATTCTAATAATAATAATAAT
>JAJIYU010001863.1:0-33470 GCA_030144865.1 Tinospora cordifolia
AATGCTGATTGGGTATGGAATGAAACCTGTTGTAACTAAAGAAGATTAAATTAAGATTTAAAATCAATGTACCGGAGCGATGGTAGGTATCTGTCGACGACTCGTGGACGTGGCCGTATTTGCCGCACGACATCTTCCAGACCCCATCGTTGGTGTTCTTAATGAAGCCTCCTACGAAGGCTGAGAGTTCCTTGGACGGGCGAGCATTGGCCGTACATCATTGCGCCTATTCTTGGATGACGTGACAGGTCGTGAACGGTATCGTAGCTCGAGGCGGTACTGCCAGGATCGATCTTTTGTCACCAGAGGAACACCGAGAGTATGGCTCTTTCGGTCTTAGGATACAACAAAACAAATAACTGTGTGAAACGATTAATGTAATGAAAGTGTGTGCATGTTTTGGATTCTGGTTTATATAATGCTAGTGATGTGTAGGGATGATCCACTGGGCTCTCGAGCTCACCCCATTTTCTTTCACAGGTATTCGCGGAGGTGGAGTACCCTAGTTGACCGCTGATTCAGGGTTGGTGTGGTGGTTTCGCTGGGAGATCACTGTTGGACTTGTGTTCTAGTTTTTGTTGTAATTTTCACTGATCATGTATATATTTTGAACAGGCCGTGTGGCCAAATATTCCTTTTTGGAAACTATTGAACATTTTAAAATGTTATTGGGACTTTGGGCTTGGTGAGCCTATTTTTTATCACAGTTTTGAGATGATTTTTGCGATGTTACTTTCAGTAACTAGCATCATGTATATGATAGTTTTACTTGAGCCCTGATAGATGGGTTGATGTTTTAATGGTTTCCGCTGCAGAGATTTGCTTTCCATTGTTGATATTTAATGTGAAAAATCTGGTAAAGTATTTGAAACTATTTTTTGAATTATGATATTCATCAATAAACATAGTAGCATGTTTATCAGGATTGATGTAGTTTTTCTCATTTGCTAAAAATTGAGACTTGGGTTTTAGCGTGTAGAAAGAGGTTGACAACCCCGGGTTCTCGGCGGATCAGACCCATAGAGAGATGAAAAGTTCTGCGTACACAGTAGAGAGCTGAAGGGAGCGCTAGTAGATGCGCTGGCCCCACATGACGCATGCATGAGGACTTGGGTTCCGGTCCGGGGGTTCGGGGGTGTCACATATGTAATCCAAATTGTTGTGTTGCCTTTGCATTGGATTTTTATGCTATTCACTAAGTACTCTAAGTGTTTTTATTTGGCAACATCCATGCTATTCATTAGTAGTTTGTGCATGTATGAAATGCAATCATTTATTTATTTTGTTAAACTTTGTTTAATAGGGGCACGGTACAAGTGTTGATATTTTTGATATTATAAAAAGTCAAACTCATGTAAACTATCATGTTCTGGCTGAAATTTATTGATTTTTAAAACTTTCTTTAACTAGTATCCATAATTTTTTTGGTTTTTTGAATTGATATAGTCACAACAAGGAAGTGGAACTGGACGAAACACATGTCTTCTAAAAGAAAATGATGATTGCTTGTTATTGAACTGGTACCCAAAAGATGGTGAAGATGAAGTTGTTGTAGCTGAAAGAAAATTTTCATCAATAGATTATATAACAAGAGTTCACAATGCGCCTGTTGGAAGGGATTGCTAGAGAGTTTGGGTGAACAATCTCATTGATCCAAGGGTTGAATTATATAGAAAAATAGATGACTTGCAAAACTTGGGCTATACTTTAGGAACCACCGTAGCATGGTCAAAATATTTATCAAATTAATATAGTCAAAGACAAGGTAAGCTTTGAGTTAGACTTTTAATATATTTTAACAAGTACTTATTTTTTTTAATTGCAATAAAATAAATGAGATGCTGTCAAAATTTTTAAAATCCTAGTAACAAGCTTTGAATTGTTGTTATAAATTTTTATTGCTAAGAATAATTACTATTATATATCATGCAATGTTCATTAATTATATCTTATCTTTTTTTACACATTTTTTTGAATCTGATCATGATATGTCAAATAAGTTTTTTGAATTTAGTTCGCTCGAATAACTTTTAGTAATATTAAATTTTATAGTACATACTAGCTTTTTTGTAATGAAGATTTATTGAACTTGTTTTCATCAGTATATTGTAATTGATATTTATTGTAACTCCAACTTTTTTTATATTAAGGGTATAAATTTTTATCTTTTTTATGTTTATAATTCATGTTGTTATATCAATCACTATCCTAAAGGAAAATATTATGACAAATATTATATGGAATTATAATTATAATTTTATAAAAGTAAATATATATATATATTATAATATGTTTCAAAAAGGCATTAGAAACATTTTCAATTACCTAAAATCTTCATATTTATTTGCACGATGTTTGTAAAACATTCTAAATAAAAGTTTCGATGATGTTTTGTGAATGTCTTATATACATGTACCTATGATGACGTTTTGCATGACGTATGTAAAACATTCTAAATAAAAGTTTCGATGACATTTTGTAAATGTCTTATATACATGTATCTATGATGAAGTTTTTAAAATGTTCTAAATGAAAAGTTTTTATGACGTTTTAAAAATGTTCACTGAGAAAAAATTTATGACATTTCTAAAATTTCCTGAATAAGAATATTAACGACGTTTTGAAAACGTATTCTATGAGTGTATCTGGGACATTTTGTGAATGTCTTTTATAAAACTATTAAAACATTTTGTAAATGTCATTTATGTATGTATTAAATACATTTTTAAAACTTTGTTGATAGACTTTTCGATAACGTTTCTAGTATGTCTTTGATACAATGTTTAAGGACATTTTATAAACGTCTTCCATTCTTGATTTAGGACGCTTATAAAAATGTTTTCTATAAATTTTATAAGGACAATTTCTTAAACATCATTTTCCAGGTAATAAGAATGTTTAGAAAATGTTGTTTAAAAAGTAATTGTAATTAGGACGTTGAAATCTAGAACATTTGCTAAAATGTCCTAAAATTACTTAAAGGACATTTTTCAAACGTCCTCGTATGGTCAATCTATTGTAGTGCACAATCTCAAATGATCCTCCTAGCTACCCCCAAAGTCAAAGACGCATACATGGAGCATATCCTCCAAAATTTGGATCACTCTCACAGATTGACCATTAGTCTGTAGATGGAAGGTTTTGCTCAAGTTTACTCTAGTCCCCAACTAATTCTGCAAGCTCTACCAATAATGGGAAGTGAAATGAGTATCTCTATTAGATATAATGGATACTGAGACCCCATGTAATCTCACAATCTCGCAAATATACAGTCGACTCAACCTCTCAACCAAATCTCTGTTGTTCATCAAGAGGAAATGACTAGACTGAGTCAATCTATCCACAATGACCCAAATAGTTTCATGTTTTCATTGAGTCTTGGGTAACCCCATAACAAATTCCATGGTAATGTGCTCCCATTTTCATTTGGGAATAGTCAAGTGTTGTAGTAAACTGTCGATTCTCTAGTGTTCAACCTTAACTTGTTGGCACGTGTCACATCTCTGCATGAAGGCTGCAATATGTTGCTTCATCCCCAACCACCAATAAGTACGTCAAACATCCTGATACATCTTATTGGTGCCTGGATGAATGGCATACCTCGAGCAATGCAACTCTGCTAGCATTCCTTGTCTCAGGCGAGGGTCATCTGGTACCCACAATCGTCCCCTAAACCTCTCCACACGAGAAGTGTTGTTTGCCCACTCTTAAAACATAACATAATCAATGTCATGATACTGCACCTCTCTGATCTAAACAAGCAATGCTGGCTGGGCTCTCATCTATGCATTGGCTCTGGTCATAGCCAAAGTCTCGTGGATACAAATCATTGTCACATAATCAATCATCCTCCACTTTTGAGACATATGTCTGGCCATACAAACGGTCTCGACCCATATTCTGCTCAGCGCATCAGCCAACACATTGGCTTTCCAAAGATGGTACTCAATAGTAAAGTCTTAAGTAGTTCCATCCATCTCTGTGCCTCATGTTTAAATCTCTCTTAGAAAACTAATACTTGAGGCTCTTATGATCAGAATAAAGCTTGAAACTTCCATTATTCAGATAAGGTCATCAAATATTGAGTGCAAACACTACTGTTGCCAGTTCTAAATCATGGATGGGGTAATTTTTCTCATGCACCTTCAACTATCATGAAGCATAAGAAATTACCCAGTCACTCTGCATCAACACACACCCAAAGCCTGTCCCACCCGCATCTGTGTAGATCACCAACTCAAGTAGCACAAGTACTAGCACGGATGTCAACTGATGCCTTAACTCAAGAAGGGCTTCCTTACACTTATCTGTCCATACAAAAGGCACATCCTTTTAAAGTTTTGTCATTGGTGTAGCAATCCTTGAGAAATTTTACACAAATCTATGACAATAGCCTATCGAACACAAGAAGTTATGGATCTCTGTCACTATGGGAAGTCTCCACCAACTAATAATAGTCTTGACCTTAGCCGGATCAACAGAGATACCCTCAGCTCCTACCACATGGCCTAAAAATTGAACTTCTGTCAACTAGAACTCGCACTTGCTAAAATTAGCATACAAGCGGTGATTTGGAGAGTCTGCAATGTGATTTTCAAATGCTCAATGTGTTCCTCCCTAGTCTTCAAGTAAATAAGGATGTCATCAATAAAGATAATAAAAAATGAGTCAAGATAGGGACGAAACACTCTCTACTTCAGGTCCATGAACATTGCAAGGGCATTTGTCACTCCAAACGACATGACTAGGAACTCACAATGCTTATAATGAGTCTAGAATGTTATCTTCGATACATCGTCTTCCCTGACCCTCAGCTGATGGTACCCAAATCTTATGTCTATCTTTGAAAACACAACGACACCTCTAAGCTAGTAAAACAAGTTATCAATATGCGGGAGAGGGTACTTGTTTTTATTGTAACCTTGTTCAACTGTCAATAGTTGATAAACAAATGGAAACTCTCATCTTTCTTCCTCATAAGCAATACTAGAGCACCCAATGGTGACACACTAGGGGTAATAAAACCATTACTCAACAACTCTTCTAGCTAGACCTTCAACTCCTACAATTCCTTAGGCGTCATTTGATAAGGAAGAATCGAAATTGGTTGTGCCCCTATAATAACCTCAATGATGAAATCAATTTACTTCTTAGGAGGCAAGCTAGTTAATACTCAGGGAACACATCAGAAAAATCTCTAACGATATGAATCTCATCAATACTTGCCCGTGAAAGTCCCTCATCTATAATGGTTAAATCGATTAAAGTATCAATCTCATATTAAGTCGCCATTCTACCTCAGGTTCTCAATTTATTAGACGTACTACCCTGAAAGATAATAATATGTTGCCCTGGTATCTGAAACACCATTCTCTTGGCAAAACAATTGATATGCACACGGTAAGCAGCTAGCCAATCCATCCCAACTATAGCGTCAAACTCTAGGAACTGTAACACCCAAAGGTTAATAATAGTCTCAAAGTCTTCTACACTCAACATGCAACCCTTACAAATCAAGTTGGTGTAAATACATTCCCTGGCTGTCGTACTCAACATGAGCCAAGTGGGTGCCCTAAGAAGTTTGAGTCCCAATCTATCTACAACATTTTTAGAGATAAATGATAGGGTAGAGTTAGCATCAACCAACACATATAAAGTAGAGTCTAAAATAGAAACGGTACCTTCTACAAAAGTCGTGATAACATCAGGATCAAACTAAGTGACTGCCTATGCTCTCCCCAAGTGACAATGGTGGTGGGTACACTGAAAGTTGGAATAAACATAGGGTAGTCATATCTTTTGTGGACTAGCTAACCACACTGAAAACATGTAATCTAACACCCTTGCTTAGCCTGATAGGTTTGGCCCTGGCCATAGGCTCTATGCTCTGAATCTCTACTTTTGCCTCGACCTCTACCTCAGCCCCCATACTGGGTATGTGGTTGTCCCATCGGCTAATAAGTCTGCATAGGGGTGGCTTCAATCGAGACTGAAGGAGTTGGCTGACTCTACTCCTCTCTAAATTCTTCCCTTGAACATTTCTTCTTCCTCTGATATCTACCTAATTGGGGTCTTCCACGATAACTCCCCTAAGTCAGTGTTGTAGTGGTAGCTGTGGTTGCGTCTACAAGGTGGCACCTTGTATTATCTAGGCCATCGGTGTGACACCCCGACTCCCGGTGTCCGTTTCTGTCTCTATTGCGACGATCCATCCCGAGGTCGCTCGCGGAGACGATGCGCGCCTGTTCGTTCGCTCGGCTGGAGATGCCGGGTCATCTGGTCGTTCGCCAAGAGCCGGAGGCCACGTGGTTCGATTTCCTTTCTCATCCAATCTCATGTTTCAAACCTTTCTTTTAAACAGGTCATAAAGTCAAAACGAGAATGTACAACGACATCAAAATACTCGTTTCTTTCAGTAGATGTGAAATTTATTAAAAGTGCATGCAATGGAATTCAATTCGTTCACAAATCCATAGTGAAATCATTTTTGACCAAGTGAAGAGCTTTGTAGCGAAATAACATTTCGAATTTCATTTTCAAAAGCAGGGTATGAAGATAAAACATAACCCAATGGGCTTAAGTTCTAACAGTTCAAGATAAAAGAGGGCACATGCCCAGTTCAATTTAAACTCTAAAACATTATTTACAACAAAATGGTACAAAGATAAACTCAAATAAAATCGAACAAAATTGTAACAACCTCCTAGCGAGGTCACTACCCAAAAAGACAACCCGTGTGCTGCCTACTCCTGGGGTGTCAATGATCACCTGTAATTAGAAAAGTGGGGTGAGCTCGAGAGCCCAGTGGATCATCCCTATACGTCACTAGCATTATACAAACCAGAATACAAAACATGCAATCGCTTTCATTACATTAGGCGTTTCACACAATTTCTTGTTTTGTTATCATCTAAGACCGAAAGAGTCTGTAACCCTAGGTATCCCCTGTGTGGTCCGGGAGCAAATCCAAGGTAACGCCTGAGGACCGGTTACCTTCGAGACCACGATCCAAGGATGGAAGTCCGCAGTGACTCTCCATCCGAAGACACAATCAGCTATCGCAGTTAGCTCGGGTAGGGACACCCACGATGACAACCTAAAGTCGGTCACTGTGCAGTACGTGGATTTATTAATCTCAATTTAATATTCTTTAGTCATACATGTCATTCCAAGTCATATGTGATCATCAATGAACCATTTAAAGTAAATCAAAATAGATGCGATCAGCCATTCATGGAAATCATCTCATAGAAATCTCTATCTAGCATGTTATGGCACAAGCAACCATGCATCAAGGACATACACCAAGTCAAACCCAACCAAGGTCAATCAAGCAAGTCCTAACATGCTTCTAAACAAATCTTAAACTAACAACCATCATGTTAAGCATTCAAAATTTGGATAAGGCTAGGGAGTAAGAAAATCACACCCACATTAGTACTCCTCGATCTTACGCCTTGTTCCTCGCCAAGCACGCCTCAGATTATCAATCTATTAGGTTTTTAAACAATGGAAATACATGAGTCTAAGGCATTCATGGCACAACCCAAACCCTAAGGTTTGTGTTCTTGGCGCATGTGTTTCAAATGCACCCAAAATCAGTACAAATAAAGGGAACAACGATGCATGTCGCATTATCGCGGCAATGCTTTGCATTGCCGCGGTCGCTGGGGTCGGCGACATGAGCTTAGCCCCTCAATGCTTGGTCATTAAGTTTAAAATGCACATTAACTCAATGAAAAATGGTTTACACTTGAGGAAAGTGATTTAAAGAGCTAAGAAAACAAGATCTCAAGAGGGTTTCGAGATTTACCTTAGCACAAACCCTTTCTAAGCTTGCCTCAACCCGAATCCACCCTTGTTGATGTTGCTCTTGGCGGATCTGAGCTTGAAAACAATAGAGAATGGTTTGAAGAAGCTCAAACCACCCTTAGAATCCAATAGAACACTTAAGAAATGAAGTAAACAAGTTAGGTGAGAGATAGAGAGAAATATCAGTGGTTTGCGGTAGAAAAATCCAAATCTAGGGTTTTCTGCGCACGTTCGTTTATATAGAAATCAATGAATTACCGCGGTCACTGTAGCATGACCACTGTCACTGTGCAACTACCACGGTCACTGGGTGATTACCGCGGTGGACAGACTGTTGTGCATTGTTCATTTTTGGGTTTTTAGCGTAATTACCGCGGTCACTCAGACACGGACCACGGTCACCAGAACGGACTTCCTTGTTTCATTTCTGGTTTCTATCGCGATGATCACGGTCACTGTAGGACCGACCACGGTCACCAGAATGATGTATTTCCCCTTCGTTTTCTGGGTTTTTCCTACAATAACCGCGGTTACCATAGGACCGACCGCGGTCGCCAGAATGACATTGTGGTGTTTTGTGTCTTTCTTTGCCATTTCTCGTGCTTCTCGGATTGGTATCACTCTTACACTTATTTTTACTTATAATACATGGTTTTCGGGTATTTTGGCCATTTTTTATTCTTTTATTAAGTTTGTTATTCCACTATATCTGTTCACTAGCAACGTGGAGGTCTCATAGACTTTCAAGGTATTACAATCGGACACTCATCTCTACCATCTATCTCACACTATAGCGCTTGCCTCTATATAATCTCAAGAATAGCATCAATAAATGTCGATGTTGCCTGCCTAACGTAGCCCTTCAGCCTTCGATGGAAGAATCCTATTTTCTCCCTCAGGTTGCCCACCAAACTCAAATTCCCATGAAATTACTTAGGTCTCAGGTCCAAAAACTACTTTAGGAGGTAATCAACCACTTTAGGAGGTGATCATGAGCAACCTCATCTCCTTTTCTAATTGGTGCTACCTCTGCACAGTCCACGACCCTCTAATCTACTGCAATATCTAATACGACTATTGTCGGTGGTGACATTGGTTTAGCCCTCTACCTCTCATCCTCAAGCCTATCAAGTCTTTCTCTCAATAAGTCTGTATGGGCTTGAATAGCCTCAGTAGGCATCCTGATCTAAGCCTCCAACCTCTGTATGGGGTATTGCTCGGGTGGAGTCGAAGGTGGTGGTAGTGGCACTCGCTTTAGGATCCTACGTAGGGTGCCACGTCGAGGAGGCATCGTGGTTTGCATAAAACATTAAGTTTTCGTCATTTTCAAGATTAAACAGACCATAACTTTAAGTACTTATAACAAGGAATAACAATGTGTTAAGGTGACTATCTCTTAGGGATAGTCTAATCCACTAGTTTGAAATTCTTTAAATCTTAAAACTCACTAACTCTCAACGATAGTCCAATTTCCCTCATGATATGACCACTCTCACTCAGTTCCTCTTCTTATTAATTAGAAGTTAGAAAGTTTTTTTTTCCATAATTTGGCTATGCTACTCTAAGTCATTCCTAGGGTTTTCCTAACTTCTGACATTACTTTGAGGCTCCCTAGGTTAACAACAATTATTATTCTTAATTGGAAAACTTTGGCTCTAATATTAACATTGTCAAGACCCCTTCCCTAAGGAGAAGGACGAACTGACCAGCACAATGTCCTAGCAAACCCACTCTCAAGCCGAGCGCTCCAGAACTTTGTTAAGCCTCTTTCATAACATGGTACACAACACTATCAGAGTAATCATAAGAGAATGCCAAAGTAACTACAACAAATAATTGTAGCAGAAATTTAAGTCAAACAAAAGTTGGTTATGTACAATTCTCTAAATGTAACAATAGCGGAAGTGTCTAAGTCAAAATATTTACAATGGTTAGATACATTATACTAATTCTCAAAATAATGAACTATGTAGAGAACCTACCAAAATAACCTGAGAACGTAATACTATACTATAACCACCTTTTACTTTTATCTTTAGTATAAGAACTTAAAATGTTAGAGTAATGAGCTAAATTTGTCCACAACGGCTCAGTGAGTAATGTAGTCTAATCTATAACTTAAAACAGAAATTTCATAAAACAATGTTATGTATGCATGAACAATTTGTGTCCACAATGCAGTCGTGCACCCTTCATTTTAAAAATAGTTTTAATGTTGAAAACACACGCTAAGGTTCTTACTGGCCTCAATGGCAATAAGAAACCCACTCAAATGGGTTGCCAAACAGTTAGGCATATTTTCATACAACATCCTAACAATCTACTTGCACATACCTCATGTATGGCGGCCTAGATCCTCAATAAGTGGGCCAATTGAAAACTCGCATAGAACATACCTCCAGGTACAATGACATCCTGTCCTCAATGCTTAACCACATCTAATACCTTATCCCGTGCCTCAGACATCAAGATTTGGTTCAAATTTTTATTTAAAAACCCATTTAAAAATTGTAATTGCATTTCAATATGTAATAACATTTTATTTATGAATAGAATAACAAATTTAAATAGTAAATTAGAAAACATCACTCACAAGGATGTTCAGCTCTTCGTACTCCTCTCATAACTGGTCATGTCAAACTAAAATTTTATTCTGCATAATCAACATGGTTTTCTTAAGATCTGTATAAAATTTGTCTCAAGTCTAACTTTATTGTCTTTATTCAATCAAAGGATTGACTCAATCAGTTGGAGTCCCTTTATTGATTTGATCAATTTCGATTAATACAATCAACTCTAATCAAGCCTAACACTCACTGACCTAAAGGATTAATGGGTCAATGTGGTCAACAAGGTCAAATGATGCAATTAAACCCTTAATATCCACCTCAAATACCAAAAACTTATACCGTCGACATGTATCTCACTTTTTGTATACACTAACCAACTTTTTCATAATTTTGCGGTAAAGTACAGTAAATAGGAAAAAATTTAATTATCTCCTACGTTATGCATTGTTTTTCCATATGAAGTGTTTCATAATATTATACAACATTATATATATAACATTATCTATTGTTTAGCGTTATATAACCTTATATCCATTTTTTATTTATTAATCCTCAAATTGCATAACTGCAAATTTAATATATCAATTGATCTCCAAAAATCCTAATTTTAGTGTCATTGAGTCTAAAATTTCATTTTTGACATTTTAGTACTCGTCAATTAAAGTTTCATTGCCATTATGTATATCCCATATGTGTCGGCTTTTAATTATCATTTAAATTCTTAGGGCCTACATGAGTACAAATAAACTATATATCTATATTCTACTTGTTAATACAAATACAATGATATACATTTTGTGTAGTTTTACTCTTAGTAAAAATACACACTAGTTTTAGGTCACACCATAAACTAACACTTCAACTAAAAATTACACTAGGAAAACTTGAATTCATAACTTTTATAGCTAATTTGAATTGAAAAGAGGTGAAAATAATTTATCCAAAGTGACGGATCTTCAAGGAATAACAACTTTTTCTTCCCTCTTTTCTTTCTTTTTCTTTTTCTTTCTCTCCTCTATTCTAGTTTTTTTCTCTGGTTTCCAGTGCGAGTTTTGCAAGAGGGAATGGTCTCGATGTAGTATTAATGCAAGAAGGAAAATTGTTCCATACGCCTCAAAACATCTTAAGAGTGAACATAATTACCCAGCTAATGATCTAAAGCTTGTAGAAATAGTCTTTGCCTTGAATATCTAGAGACACTACTTCTTTGGTGAGAGCTTTACCCTCCAGTCAAACCATGAGTCTAAAATATATTTACACATAGAAAGAATTAAACCTCATTCAATTATGATGAAATTCTTAAAGGATTATGACTTTTAGTTGCATTATCACTTGGGAAATGCTAATGTTGTAGTTGATGCTTTGAGCAGGGAGTTTAGCAAAATAGAACAAGAAAAGGGTCAGATGTATCAATTGATTGATAGTTATAACTCAAATGTGTAGACTAAGGCTAGACAAGCCATCCTTTATACAATGACATGTCAGCTAGATTTACTTAAGCAGATTCAATAGGAATAAAAGTAGGGCAAGTAAAAACTATACCTCATAGAGGTTGTCAGACATGGCGAACATATTGATTTTAGAATTGATACTAAAGGTATGTTGAGATTATGTAATAAAGTGTGTGTGCTAGATAGTGGTAGAAAGATGATACTTGATAAAACATGCCAAATGAAATATATGCTACATTCAAAAGGTGATAAGATTGATCAAAGCCCTTGAAAAACTTATAAGAGGAGAGGAACGAAAACAAGCGTAACCAAATACATTTTTAAGTATTTACATGCCAAGCCAAATACTGATACTCTATCCTCTCACGATACTTGAATGGAAGTGAGATAACATTTATTGCCCTAAAAAATTAGAAATTTTCAGATACATAATAATAAATCTCATAATTATTAATTATTACCATAATTTATGATTAAAAAATAAATAAATAATAACTATAAGGTTGATAGGTTTATTATTTATTATTTATTTATTTATGAACAGTCATAGCTATAAGGTTGATCGGCTTAGAGTAAAATAAAATTTCAAACCTAAACTCGAGACATGAACAATAAAATAAAACATTTTAAGTAATGATTATAGATTAGTGTAATGTACATTAAATTAATTAATAAATAATGCACACTATATTGAACTGAGACAAGTGGAATACTTTTAACAATGGTTTTATAGAATTAAGTTACACCAAAGACCACGAAATCTAACAAAAAGAATAATTAACATTTGAAAAGTCTCCAAAAAGGAGTGACGAAACTCAGGAAACAAGAAAAAAATCATGCATTTAAGTGGAAATAGGAAGGAAACGAAAAACCCTAGCCACCCCATTTTCTCATTAAGGAAGTCCAACCTCTTACACACCAATGGCTAGGATTTCATCATAAAATCACACACTCTCTCTTACTTTGATGGCCCAAGAGAAGAGGAGAACAAACCCTAGTGTTGGCACAAGAGAAACCAAATCAAAAACTCCTCAAACTTAGCCATCTCCCCACTTGAACCTGTGTTTTTGCCTACAGAGAGACCACCCATGGAACATCCCTATGATAGTCTAAAACCTATTGTTTTTCTATCAAATAACCCTTTAAAATACCCTTGAATAAACACCAAAAACCCATTTATAAACTATTTTCAAAGTCTATACAAAAACTCTACAAAACTAAGTCAAAGTTCTCGTCCAACCAACACCATGTACACCTCTTGGCCATGCCACCCACGTGGTGTTTAAAGTTTCTGTTTTAACATGTTTTAGTGTTAGTATTGCAGCCTCAAGAGGTGTAAAAATAGTATGGAAAGGAGGAGTAAACGTCATTTAAAGAAAAAGAAGAAGAAGAAGAAGGGCCAACAAGTGAGGTATAACACCTTTAAAACCCTAATTTAAGGTGTTCTTTTTCATACATACATGACCACCATTAGGAACTGAGGTAACACATGATTTCCAGCATTAAAATCAGCATCCTTAGATGTGTTTTGAACCACGTAGTGAAAACCAAACACCCCACGCACAAGTCTCTTAGGGTATGTGGGTGAAAAACACTAAAAAGTGGGTGTTTTAGACATTTTATGTGCAATTTTCACATGGGTTGAATGTGTGCAAAAAAATATTAGGGTGTTATGAACTAACAATATAGAAGAAATCTGTCTCAAATTGGACTTAAAACGTAACAAATATCATCCATACACATACACACATACACCAAAGATAAAAACGCCCAAACTAGGCATTTTAAGGGTGTTTTCATGGATACAAGCATGTTATGATTATTCAATGTAACACCCCGCCTCTCCCTCATGGTCCACACCATATAGTTTTCAATTCAGCGGGCTACATTTTACCAAAATGCCCTTGAACCTGAATAATCGACACATTATCATCACGTGCAAAGTGTAACATCAATCATTTTGTTCCACCTGAGAGGCAATTCATCACTTTATCTCTTTTCTTTCTATCTTTTCTTTGTCCCCATTCCATGAGACCTCTTGTGACATGTTAATTCACATAGATTCCACACTAAATACTTTAAAATCTTTAAAAGAAATAAGTCAAGATTACTCATTTGAAAATCGATCTCAATACAAGGTATGAAAACCTTTGAGTATAAATTACAATGAAATGAATTTAAATTGTCAAAGGAAACTAGGGCCAACATACCAAACTAACAAATAAACTCAGAAATAAAATTGACTGAGGATGTTCCTTAAATTATGCAGCCTCTGATCATTAGTTTCTTGAAATGTTAAAAAAAGAGGGTGAGCTCAAAAGCTGAGTGGATCATTCTAAATATTTAAATCATTATTTCAATGAAATAAAGCAAACATATCAAACACTTCTAAATATTAGGTGATTCAAACAATTACTTGTCTATAGTTGACATTAAGAACCGAAAGGAATCCACCTCGATGTTCCAAATTTAGGGAGTGAGGTCGATCGAAACACTAAAACCCATTATCTGTGAAGTGGGGTCAATCCAAATGCCCAATTCCAAATCAAAACATCAACAAGTTGGGTCCAGGTTGAAACACTAACGGTAAAATCCATCATTGTGCCAGTACGTGGTTGTAATCTTTATTAATCTTTCATTGATTATAAACCAAACATCATGTATTTAAAACAGGAATTAAACATATGAGCATGGTAAACCTCATAGGCATGTCATAGCATAGATCTTGTCATCACATATCATGCATCATTAGTTATGTAGTTCTAAGTATGCATATTCTAAACATGGCATATATAGTCAAGTCAAATAGAGCACATATATTCAAATTATAACCACACATGCAAGCCTTATTTAGATCAAAACAATAATGTAAAACTTGAAAATCATTTCCACGTCAACTCCTTAGTTCCTTCTTATCCTTGGTATAGTTATTCCAATCCTTTTTTGAGCCTTCAACTTTGAAGATTAAGATTCAATACATTATTTTTGACGATCATTGTGTTTTTAACATTCTTGAATCATATCCTAATGATTTTTATTTAATATAACCTTTAATTGTGTAATAATATCACCCTAGATGAGTCTTAATATAATATTGGTTTTTTGTACTGTGGTAGAGGAAAATATTACTGCAACAATCAGAACAAAAAAAGTAAAAAAAAAAACAGGGAGTGCATAAGCACTACTGAGGTAATTATGATCTCTATCGAGGTAATGCCTGCATTACCGAGGTAGAGTATTGCGATAACCAGTGAGTATTTTCAGACATCTGATACACTACCATGGTAACCAGATACACTACCACGATAGTCAGAGTGAAATTCCTAGAAAATAGAGGAAAACGAAGGCATTATCGCGGTTGTCATGATCATTACCTCGTTAATCAATGTGCAGAATGAATTTCTGGACATGTATCCCCATCCCTTGTTCTCTTTATCGACTTCCAGATCATGAAACATGTATTTGGGACTAAGATAAAGTCATTATACCTTCTTTGATTCGTCAATTCCTCTAGTTGCTCCAAGAATGTTTAAAAACTGGTTCTTTGGCTTGAACTTCCACTATGAAGCAACTTTTTGGGTTTTTCTTCTTCCTATCATTATTGTTGTTGTGTGGAACAGCTAGGAAACGAAAAGGGTAATAGGAGAAAGCTAAGTGAGCAAGAAGAGATGGGATTCACACTTGCTTGAGTGATGAGAATGGGGTGCTCAAGCAGGGTTTATATAGAGTTTGAATTGGAAATGTTTAGGAAATTTTGGGTGGTTTCCTTGGTTGTATTCTTTTCTATACTCTATTTAGGTTTCCTTGGTTGTATTATTTTCCAAACTCTATTTACTTGCCTCCCATGCATAAATATTAGTAAGTAATAGTTTTTAGAAGTTTCCCATTAGTGAGAAGCTTCTTACAATTATTTTGGAAACTTTACAAAATTGTTTCACCCCTATTTTTCTCAGATTACCATGGTAGTGGCTATACATTACTGAGGTAATTTGAACATTGTGTCTTTACTAGATTTTCTGGGCAAGAACACCCTATCAATGTGACACCCCGATTTCAGGTCCAAATTTCTCGATACGTAATCATCAGGTTATCCTTTCCTGAGAACCAAGTTGTCAACTTTTTGAAACAATCTCTTACTTCACTAACTTTCAAAATAAATCTCAAGTGCAAGAAAAGTGCTTAAAATCTAAATCTCTCCAATTTAGGAAAAGTGTGTTAAACCAATATCAAATAATATTCTTGTTAGTGAAGTATTTAAAACAAGCTCAATCCTTTCACCGGAGATTCATGTAACAAATAGTATAAAATCATCAAAGTAAGTGCTACAACGGATGAAATCATTAAAATCAAATGATATTGGCCAAGCCGGCCGATTATTCCAAAACCAAGATAATACATGTAAAACAACAATATTAAAATCAAAAGAAACACACGTCTAGTTCGATTACAAAATGAGATAAATGAAATACAACCTCTAAAGCTTCTTATCCCGAATAACCTCCCCATGAGGTTTCCAATTAAAAGTGAAAGTGTTTCTGACATAGGCTAGTGCACATTAGGTCAGATGGATCTTTCCTACACATCATTAATATTATACATATCATTAATATTATACACGTCAGATGTGAATGTAAAAGTGAATGTGTACCTGAAAAATAATATTAGGGTGAGCTCAAAAGCTCAATGGATCTTTCCTACACATCATTAATATTGTACATATCATTAATATTATACACGTCAGATGTGAATGTAAAAGTGAATGTGTACCTGAAAAATAATATTAGGGTGAGCTCAAAAGCTCAATGGATCTTTCCTACACATCATTAATATTATACAAACCAACGTTCAAAATATTACAAGCACTTTCAAACATAAGTGTTTCAAGCATTAAATTGTCTTATTATAATCTTAATGACTGAAAGAGAATCTACTCTCGATATTTCCTATAATCCATTAAGTAACTACAAGCACACAATCCAGATGTACTATCATGATTCTCCAAGTATTGCAATCCAGCGTTACCATCATGATATAACCTCTACAAGTATTATATCTATGCCAAAGGTGAGTACTCTAGGTATACAATCCAGACTATATCGTGGGATTACTATCTAAGAAAGGGTAACACAATTCTTGTGACTACCAACATCCAAAGACAACTTAGTTGTCCAGCTGCGCAGTTGGAAACATCTACTACATGTCCAAACTAGTGCACATTATACATTGTATGGAGAGTTACAGTGCACCTGCGACTATCCATCGCATCGGTACGTATAATTCTTAAAATCCATTAATCTCATTTAGTTTCACAAGCATTTACATTCACACCACATCATCATGCAAACGTAATCGTCAAGATAATTAATGAAATGAATGCGATGAGTAAAACAATGAATTCGATTAATCATGCTAAAAATTTGTAACTAGACATCATGGTTTTCAATCATTCATTCCAATCAAATACAACTGAAATCCTATCATGCTGCTAATTTACTAAAACTAATAACCAAATGGTTTGAATCAAAATTTGCATAATAGAAATGAGCAAGGAAATTCTGCCCACCTGAGATTTATGGATTTCCCTTGTGTCACCTCGCAGAAATTTAATGCTCCAAAGTCACTAATTTGCAATTAACCATCACAGTACTAAATCTCCAAGCACCAATTACTTATTTATAATGAATGAAAGTAATTCTAAGTTTGGATATTCTTGAACTCTCATATCTACTTTATTCAAAATTAGAATCTTTCCCCGAAAATTCTTATTTCTATTAGACACGAAAATAAATCTAATCTAGGATCACTAAATGTAATACCCTGAAATTTCACGAATGCGAACACGTCGTGATTAAAATAAAAATATAAATTAGAAAATCAAGAAATTAAATAAATGTTTTTATTTTATATATGTGATGGACACTTTGGGTTAAAATTATAAAATGAAAGACATGTTTGAGAGGAATTAATAATAAAAAATAATATATGTAGATATACGAGGTTCGCGAAACAGTAGAAATTCGAGAGAAAAATAAATAAAGATTTAAAATAATATGATGCTTGCGACGTGAGAGATTCGCAAAAAAAAAAAAAAAAAAAAAAAAAAAAGAGGAAATAAATGAGCTATAAATCATGTGAAATAAATGAAACATTAGTCGACAGAAATATTGCTGGATTAAAAATCAAAGATGGTGTGAGAAATGGAATTTTAGATTGATTGGATGAAACAAAATAAACATGAAGCTTGCTCTCCAAGCTTTAGATTATCGATCAATTGAAAAAATAAATAAATAGATATTTGTGGGTTAAAAAAAATCAAATATGGATTTGGGAAATAAGTCAAATCTTGGTTGATTGGAAAAAAAAAAAGAAATAATATGATTTCTCATGGTTTGGGAAAAATAAAAAGAAAGCTTGTTCTCGAAGCTTATTAGGGCAAAGATTAGCTTAAAAATAAAAATATCTATGTATGGTTATAAATAAAGGAAAACTTGCTCTTCAAGTTTTCCTTCTTCATCCTCATTTTATTATTAAGATTAAAAAAGGATCTTTTCTTCTTCATTCTCATTTGAGGGCAAGAACACAAAAAAAAGAGAGAAACAACAACAAAACGCAGCAAGTGTGTTTGCATTTGGACGAAGAAGAAGAAGAGTGCTGGTGTGTGTTCTTGTGTGAAGAATAGATTGAAAAGCATATTTCAGCTACAATTCGCACGAAGAAGAGGATTGAAATCTGCTGCTACGTCCATGAACGAAAAAAAAATCAGATCAAAAATTTTTTTGTTGAGCTAGTACGATCTAGTGGTGTAATCCGATTTAGACGAAGAAGAAGATTGAAACAGAGAAGAAGATCGAAGTTGAGCGTTTTCAAACTTAGGGCTTTGATTTTGGTGTTGGACGATCGAAACAGAGGAAATGAAGAAGAACATCATAATTTGGATTGTGAATTATGCACAAACAAGTTCAAATCTAGAAATTTCATATCTGAATTTTTGGGTTGCTAATGTTTGAGTGTTGTTGAATGAAAAAGATGAATACTGGATCTTGCTACGTGAAGAAGAAAAATCAGTTGCGATCTGCACGAAGAACAACTTACAACAAAGAGGTTTCGTCGTTGGCGTCGTTGACGCGACGAAGAACGTTTGAAAGGTATCATGTGTATACTTTTAGATTTTTAAATTTTTGATAGTTTAAAATGAATTATTTTTTGTAATTTTAGATGCGAAGAATGAAATTTAGGAAAAAAAATTGGAACTCTTAGTAATGAAAATATGAATTTAAAGCCTTATTTAATCTTTTTATGTTAGAACTATTATTTTTGTGCGTATGGACTTTTAGATAGATGTTTGAAATACGGATATCGAAGTTCAGGGGATTTGGAGATTCAGAGATTTAAATGTGAAAACTATTGTCTTTGATTTATGAAAAGAAATATTATTGGAGATTTAATTTATTTGGAGTCTTATACAAATGTGAAGCATTAGAATTATTTAAGTTAAGAGAAATTATTTATTTAGGAGTTCAAAGAATTTCTTAAAAAGTTTTAAGGGCGAAATTAATTTAGGAAAAAATTGAAGGAGGTTGGCTTAGAACTTTTTACAAAATAATTAGCAACTTAAGCTTTAAATTAGATTTTTAGATTCGAAAGCCTTATTAAATAGGAATTGATTTAATGAACCATTTTTGAAGAATTATTTAGTTGATATTGATTTCTACTCTCAGATTAACAATTTAGGAACTAAATATTTTTACTTTGATATTTTTGAGAGAAATATAATCTTATAAATCTTAAATCCCTGAGTTGACATTAGTGAAAATAAATTAATTCCTAAAAATGAGTATGAAGGATGAGATTTGAAGGCTTAGAAATAATTTCAAGTGACAAATAATATTTTTAGGGATTAACATAGATATTAGATTGAGAAGTCTTATTTTGTTCATAATAGAACTACTTTGAATAGGAATGGACGATTTTGATGTAATAAAAATATTAATAATAATAATAATAAATTAATGAATTATCTTGATTTTAATTTTAGATCAAGGTTAGTGGAGGCGATGCGAAGGCGCGAGCGACTCTAGGAAAAAATTATGTGGGTGTGATTACTACACTCTCTATTATTAGTTGGATTTTAAATATAAAACATGATGGGCTTTTTTATTCTTGTACTTAGTATCCTATTAGGAATGTGTGAATTAATTGGAATGATTGCCATGATATCATAACGTTCGGTTATGTGCTTTCTAGAGATAAGATTGCTTGAATGATTATATGATTTTAATTGCATAGGTTAGTGCATGTTATGCTGTTATGGATTGAAAATCTTGTCCATGAAACTAAAAAAGATTAAATTAAGGCAAAAAGAACCACGTACCGGCGCGGTGACTGGCCTTAGGGTGTCATTGTGGGTGTCCTCAACTAGACTGGTGGCGGCCTGGGTGTCACTTCGGACCTCAGGCCCTCGCCAGGGTCCCGAAAGGTAACTGACCCTCGGGCGGTACCTTCGGATTCGCTCCCGGACCACGAAGGGGACACCAAGGCCATAAACCTTTTGGTCTTAACTATAACGAAAAATAACAAAGTGTTTGAAACGCCTTAATGTAATGAAAGTGTTTGCATGTTTGGTATTTTGGTCTGAATATTGCTAGTGATGTGAGGTATGATCCACTGGGCTCTCGAGCTCACCCCCTTTCTTTTTTAGGTGATTTTTGAGATAGCACGAGTTGACAGACATCGCGGAGGACTCAGTTATTTGGAAACCTCGCCGAGGAGGTTGTTAGTGTTCCTGCGCATTTTATTTTTGTATTTGACTGAACTGGGCATGTGCCCCTTTTCCTTCCTTTTGTTCTAAATGTTTTACATGTGACTAAATGTTTCAGGATTATTTTGGAGATTTTAAAAATTGCTTAAATTCAAACTCAATGTTTTTCATTTCATTTGAAATTGCACTCATCCATTTTATTTACATAGAAGTTTTAAAAAAAAATTCATACTAATTTTAAAGTGATTTTATTATTACCAGAAAGAAAGAAATAAAATCTTTGAGATTATGATCCAGTAGCACTCGGGCTCTCGGCGGACGATGTGGCAGCGGCTTCCCCAGTTCGAATGTGCGCGCATCCTAAGCGAGTGCAGCCCAAGGGAACTTGCAAGGAACGAACTGCAAGAGGGTCGGGGTGTTACAAAGCTGGTATCAGAGCCCAGTTACAAGAAATATTGGGTTGAAACTTGTACAAAATAAATTTTATTCCACCAGAACAAAATTTTTCATAGAAATGAGAATTTCATCGGATTTGATTTTCACTAGAAAAGAATTTCTAATGGATTTGAATTTCAAAAAGTGGATAAAATGAGTCGAATCCATGTACTAGGCGAGTAAAAGTCTAACAAAGATTTAAGTGATGTCATCGTGCTCAAGTTACTAATCACAGTGGGACAAAAGTACTATAGTGGCCCTGTAGGTTGAGCTATACTTCGGTAGTGGCCTTACAAGTTGAGCTCTATTTAGGAAAGGTCCAAAACTCGAGCGATGGCATCACATAAAAGTGATATAGAGTTTGAACTTGGTGATTCAATAGACGAATCAGCTAGCCAAGTATTGAGACCATAGGTATAGTTAGAGACTGGGTGTTTTCAAGGAGGCACAGTGGATCGTAAAAGTAAATAAATGCTTTTAAGACATAAGCTAGAGACTGAAAATGTGTGAAATAAACACTTGATTGATCAGGAAACGAGATCGGGATGATCTTGTATCCTTGATCTCTATGTGTTATGGGACACATAGGGGTTTTGGGGTATGGAGGAATCCTGGACTCGGATATTGACGGACCATGTATGGTGAGTAATCAATTCTTGGGCAGAACTTGTACACACTGTATTCTACTGGTATAGGACGGTCATGTATGGTGGGTATTGCGTCAGCCTTAAGGAGCGAGACACTTGCAAAATTGTAATGGGCAATGAACAGACTCTTTGGAAGAACTTGCATGCAGTGCATTCTACTAGTATGGGACGATCGCATACGGTGGGTCTTGTGTCATCCTTAGAGACCAGGATTTGGCATAAAATATACTAGCCATAATGGAATTGTTTGGTTCCATTATGTCAGCGTGCATTGTTTGATTGGTTGTTGTGTGCTTGTATGTTATATATGTGGTATGATTATTTTGAGTATTGATACACAAATTCATGTACCCAGAAACAAACGTATTGTTGTTGATTTAGAAGCATAAACCCGAGGCCACTGAAACAATTGAAAACTTAGAGACTTGAATTTAGAGTCACAGTAACACGATGAAGTAAAGGGTATTGATGGATACAAAAATTTTTCACTTCGAAAAAAAAATATTTGAATTGCAGATGATGTCGAGAGGTCGAGGTAGACCAAGGAGAAGTGTGGCTAAAGGTAGGGATGGAGTCGAGACGGGGCATAGAGATGAGGGCACTCTTGTGAAATAAAAACCGATAGTGGTTACACTGACGCCAAAGACCATCACCGAGATGATGCAGAGGTCAATGGAGCAGGCTTTGAGGACCCAGCAGCCATCAGCATCACCACAGCCATCAGTACCAGTACAACCTGTAACACCCCAATTTTCAATCGGACCTTCGTTCACGTGTTATCTCACATGTGGATCGTCGCCTGATGAAAATCGATATGCTACTCAAAGTTTCGTTTTGGCAAATTCCTCTTCTTCAAAATTTGGCGCATAATCATTAGTTCTCAAGTCAATGTCTATCTGTGTATTTCATTCAAAACAAAAGATCGAAATAATTTATCCATACGTTTACTGGATTTCTCAAGACACTTCATAATTAATGCAGCAAAAAATACTTAAAACTGGTATTTAAAAGAAATGCTAAACGCATAATATTGTTCACAATTCAATAAAATATCACTTTCTATACCACCTATCCTAGACTACTTCCCTGTGAAGTGTCCAATCAAAGTGCAAGTCTTCTTACGTAGATTACAGTACTCTACGTTCATGTGTACCTAAAAAAATAGAAATAGGAGTGAGCTTGAAAGCCCCGTGGATTGATCCTGCACATCACATGCATTATAGAGATCCAATTTAAAACATTACAAACACTTTCAAACAGTAGATGTTCAAACATTCATTTGTTTTAGTTGTAATCTAAGACCGGAAAAGGGGTTGACATGCCTCTCGGTATTCCCTGTGACCCAAATCAAATCTTAAAGGGTTCCAATAATCGTCTAAAATCAATTGACACTTACATCACAACCTAAAAAAGTGTACTTACCAAGGCATCATACCATCTCCCAAAGACTTTGAGCTGTCACAGTCAGCTCTGGGCGGGAATACCTACGATCTGCCATGTGGCTCGACAATCTCAAGCGGTGACATATAGGAGATGCCACCTCGATCCGCTTCAGGCTCGTCAAACGTACCAGTACGTAGATTCTTAATAAACCATCGTCTTATTTTAGTTTTACAAACAATTTCACTCATGCCAACCATTCACGCATATCATGGAAAATAAATCAAATAGTGTAGGCTATTCACATGAGTAAATAATGAAATCTAAATGCATGATTTCCTATTAACGCATGCTATAGATAAACAAAGCACAATTGAAATAAATCATCACACCACCATCCAAGCATGCCAAACAAGTTCAATCAATTTTATAACAAAATTCTAATAATCCTAGAACTATTCAACCAAATGTTTTGAATCTTAAATTCGTATAATACAAATGAGCAAAGAAGTCACGCCCACCTGGTTTCGCCGATCTTCAGGATTCCTTGCTTTCCTTCGAGATCCTCGTCACGCTAAAATATATAAATCTAAAATTTAACACCTGATAGAATCACTCTTAAGCTTAATTAATTTCTAAACTAATCTTAAGGTCCAGATATTAGTTTCAACTAATTTTTTTGGATTATTCCCAAATTCTAGAATTTTATACATTTTTATTTAATTACAATAATATTCCTAACTAAAGTTTCGAAGTAATATTATGACTTTTCAATTTAGTAGTTTTAACTAATCAGGATTATTTTCGTGATCAACTCCGTACATTAAAATTTATTACATATGTATTCTTCTATTTCTTAGTCGTTATGCATCAATTAACTTATTCATATCTTTAATGAAATAATAATGAACAAAATAAGACTTCTATTGATCAAATCTGTAGTCTCGTTCATAATTGAGATTTCTAATCTTTTCCTGCTAATAAAGTTTTGCTAAGATTATTGTTGAGTATCAATTTCAAATAATTTTCATTCATTTAATTTCCTAATTTAGATCTTTGACTACCTAAATAAATGATCTTAAATTAAATACTTAAATTCAATACTGAAATAAATGAATAGACATCCATTAATAAATTTTTATTTTTCAAACCTGAATATTTTGTTATTATAAGATGGGTAGCTTTATAAAAAATCTATTGTTTAATCAATTCATATCAAATTAACATTAATCAAAATCTTCATAATATTCTTACCTTTCTATTTCACTCAGTCGGCTCATCCTCGGTTGAAACACAGTTGGAGTGTTTGGAGCTCCAACCAAGATTGGCTCGTGCTCTACTTCTTGTATTCCGCTTCAACCATATTCCAATTAGCTCATGAACCAGAGAAGGAGAAAATCCAAACCCAGATCAAAACACACATTGTCAATTCACAACCTCCAAATCACGCCAATAATGTCATCACTTTAGTTCCTTTATTTGGATTCATCACTGACCAATAGGTGCAATTCCTTCCTTTCCATGCTGTGTTCTTCTCTTCCTCTGTCTGTTTCACTTATGAATGCTCTCAGCTTCATCTTCATTCCTCCGTAGTAACACTCACACACATACACCATGCATCAGTTCACCGTTACCATCACTCTGTTATTCACTCTAACTTCACCCACCATAGCAGCCACTCAACCCACACGGCTCCCCAGTTCCTGTTTCACTGATCACCAGCAGTTCGGTCCTCCTCTTTTCCTACCAACAGAGCACTTCCGCTCCTGTTCACGGTTCATAGCTGCTCAACATTATATGCAGCCGTCCGGTTCCTTCCTCTTTTCCAATTTCCTCTAATCTTCATCTTCGTTGCAGCAGCAACTGCAAAACCAGCCGAGCTGGTTCTCTTCTTCACGCCATGTTGCAGCAACTTCACGGCCTCCTTCTTCTTCTCTCTCGTTCCTCTGTTTCGTCCCCTTCGTCTGACTGTTGCACCAAAGCCACACCGGCAGCTTTCATGACTGGCAGCATCAACGTCCGGCAGCCATTCTTCTTCTTCAGCTTCTTCCTTTTCGTTACAAGCTCCATCAGAATTTGATCACTGCTCCTCTGTTTTCCGGTCACCTTCATGCACGGCCTCTTCTTCGTTCGAGCAGCAGGAACAACAGAGCATCACGGCTCTGTGTTGTTTTTTTTTTTTTTCTCTTCTTCTGTTCTTTGCTCCTCTGCTCATGCAGCGATCACCACACATCATGCGGCTTCTCAATTTTTCTTCCTCTATTCGTCCTATAGCAGCAACAAAACTCAATCGTGCTTTCATTTTGTTGTTTCCTTGTTCTTAATAACCGTCCAAAAATAGAGTAGAGCACACAGCACTATTGCTGGTTCTTCTTCATTTCACACACGGTTTCCTTCTCTTTCATTTCCAGCTCCTCACAACGATTTCCTTCTCTTTCATTTCATTGCACTCACGGTTTCCTTCACGCATGGTTCTTCTTCTTCATTTGCAGCAACAACAGAGCATTGTGGCTCTGTTCTTCTTTCTCCCCTTTGTTCTTGTCATCAAACCGCACCACCTTCTTCAGCTCATCTTCCTCCTCGTTAGAGCACGGCGCTCTCTTCTTCTTCAAGTTTATCACGCCACCTATCTGTTAGCTTCTCCTTCAATCCTATGTTAACCGAATAATTCGAGACCCCATCTCCTTCGACTCTCTTCTTTGATACACTTCCTTCCACCACTTCGTGTTGTCACACACACATCACTCGGTTATATATATATATACATATACATATGTTTTATTTTATAGGTTTGTTTATTTTTTTTCTTTTTTCTAACCATTCTCATACATATATATACATGAACCTTATTATGAAGTTTATAAATTGATATATATATCATTCTCATTGAATTATTTAACCCTTATTATAAATTTACATATGTTTATAATTTCGTTTCTTCTTCGCTTTAATTTTTCTATTATATGCACAATTATTACCATTATTATTATTATTATTATTATTATTATTATTATTATTATTATTATTATTATTATTATTTATTTTAGATCACCAATTTATTCTTACTCCCCAAATTACTACTTTCACTAATCCATACAATTTTCTAATGTTCCATTTCATCTTATGTATTTATTCTTTTCTTCTAGCTAATTCAACCAATATTGAATGTTCAATTTATTATTTTGTTTATTTCATGTCCACTTACGACGTGGCATGATTGCAAGGTTCCAGGGTGTTATAATATCTACCCCCCTTAAATGAAATTTCGTCTTCAAAATTTGAGTCAAGTTACTAACGTTGTAAATCGACCTACGTTTCTGCTAGCCAATTACGTTTCCGCTGTACTACTCTGATTCTTCTTAGAGAATCCTTCCATGTTCCACCAAATTGTATTTCTCAGATTCATGAATATAACTAGGATATCTATCCCCTCACATTAGATTCATCGTTTTACAATGCTACCGGGTGTGATTTCATTTCTTCTCTGTAAACATTCTCTATGGAACAGTTAAAATTTCTTCAAGTCTTTCACATAGCTCAACTAAACTGTACTAATAACCACCGTCTTTCTTGAGACATCACGCCTTCAACTGTCATTGATGATTTTAAAATAATGTACGTCCTATTTTCAGTAAGAAGATTTGTGAACGTAGTCTTCTCCCTGAATTAACGCTTAGGAAGAACGATCAGTCCACTACCGTTGACGTGATCTAGTATAAGGACTATGATATCCTCACCTAGATATCACAAGCGACATTTGTGACATCTCTATAACTGAATTTGAAACTTACCAATAGTCCGGTGTATGTTCTTGCCTGAGATAAACTTGAGCTGTTCCAACATTTTTATTTTTCCTTCTTCATGTAATCTCGCAGTTTGTGTGGTGAACAACTGTAGCTTTCAAAATAAGCCTCTGGCACAGATGGTTCAAACAGGTACTTTTCTAATTATACTATTCTATCACTTCCGCCTTAGGCGATTGTGTTCTTTCTAATGCCCTTTACCAAGAGATCAATGGTCACTATCTAGAATATACTATTGCGATAATAGAGAGTAGATCATACTGACCAAAATTACCGTGTGAAACATCCATTCCAAGAATGATGGTTGGAGCCTTGGGGATCCAGGCATTAGAAGGAGATTGTTCGACTGACAACAAAGAGTTTAAGCCATCAAGTTCGGCATTGATCTTTAGGAAAACATTTTGTTAAGTATTGATCATTAGCTCTTGTTAGAACAATGCATTGAGTCACAATACCAACATCAGCTAGACTTTCCTTCATTCCCAAACCATATATAGCAGATGTCTTCCTCCTTAGTATCAGACAAAGGTTGAACTGGGATATTCCAGGAAGTTGGTTTTGTATCTGTTCAGACATCTGCTCAACTCGGACAGAGGGAGAAGTTCTCCTAGCCTGAGGATTTACTTCGAATAGATCAAATGGTTAATTTGCAAAAATTTCCTTCTGCTCTCCACATTTGATAAGATCTCGCACAAAACTACTTATGTCACAACGAACGAAAAATGTACAATGGCTATTATTTTATCTTGTTGGTTACACTTCCTTAATCACGCCTGTGGTGTTACTGTTAGCTACAGGGTTTTCACCATTTGCCTCCAATTCTGAGAGTAACCTCTAATATTTCTCTCCTTGAGACCTCAGCCATCATTTCTACTATCACTTCTCTATTCTGGCTTCTTCCTACTCTCTCCCAAGCACGCTTAATAGCGGAGTTCTGATGAGATCTGGTGCATTAGTGCTGGTATGATCGCACCCTTTATTTCCTTGTTCTAATTTATCGATAGTCCACTAACACAGTCTAAGTTCCTTGGTCTACATCTTTTTCCTTTCCACTCACTTGTCTTGGCTTATTCTACCAAGATTGTTGCTTTGTTACCGATATTGCTTCTCTTCGAGTCTCCAGGAATCTGCTATGACGGTGCCCTCTTGTGCTTCACTTTTCTACTTGTAGCACTATATCTGTAGGTCTATTCATCTGGTGATCTAAGGTTGTAACCGCATTTGAGACTTTAGTTGTACTGTTGAATGCACCTGTCTCCATGTAGGCACCGACAACTGTGGTAATACCAATAACTGTAGAGTCTATACAACTTGTTCCACAAATCCTGGAGTAATCTCCAATCTCACTTTCTGAGAAAATCTCTATTATCCATTCAACGATTACTAAAGTTTCTCAGGTCATTTCCACCTTCGATGTACTCTCACCACCTAGTACAGGCTCACCTCACGCCTCTTGACATAAACTACAAGTCAAGAATCTACTCGGCATTCCATGATCTATTCATGCTAAGTTAAAGGACAATGTTTTTTTTCATAGGTATACATATATATTTTATGCTTTCTTCTGGTATCGTACTTATCCTATTGACCACTACTTCCTACACGCCCATGCCCTTCCGTGTTTCTCGTGTTAGGGTGACTCTAAGTGCATAGTCTCTAAATTCTCAA
This sequence comes from Tinospora cordifolia, assembly GCA_030144865.1. NCBI lineage: Eukaryota > Viridiplantae > Streptophyta > Magnoliopsida > Ranunculales > Menispermaceae > Tinospora > Tinospora cordifolia. The sequence continues at coordinate 28,525 of JAJIYU010001863.1, forward strand.
TTGTCTCAGTTGCCTAGGGGTTTATGCTTCTAAGTTGGCAGTATTTTGTCTGTTTCTGGGTACAGGGGTTTAGGTTATAACACTTAGATAATTAAATTGCATACATAACAGATAGTCATTCAACAATCAAGCAAACAACACGCTAGCATAATGCAATCCCAAAGCTTCCATCTATGCTTCCAGGTCCATGTGCCCCATCCCACACTTGCCTTTCCACACAGACTTCCGCCCAGAATTACATTACACCCAAACAATGGCGCAAGTGTCTCGATATCCATGACTGCAACTATCCCACCATTTTTAACTGAGTTCTTGGTTAAAAATAGCGTGACAGTGCACCCACAAACATGTTCGAAAGCCGACGCAAGACCCACCATACTGTACCGCCCCATCCCATAACAATATAGTGTATACTAGTTCAGCTAAAGAAATCAATCACTCACCAAGCATGGTCTATCATTCTCCGAGTCCAGGATTCATCCGTACCCCCGAATCCCTATGCACCCCATCCTACATAGAGACCAGAGTTACAGGCTCCTCCCAAACTCGGGTCTTGACCAAACAAGTGTACATTCAAACACGTTATTAGTTTCTAACCTATGTCCTAAAGTCTTTTAATTTATTTTTGATCCATTGTACTCTCGAGACAGCACTCGGTCTCTATTTAGACCTATGGTCATGGTGTTCAACTCCATTACATCTCTTGTGATGCTATAGTTCCCAAATCGGACTTGCTCCTGAATAAGGGTCAACCTTCATGGACATCTTCCTGAAGTTGAGGATCAAACCATCAGTGATAGTGCATCTTTTTTTTCGAATGGCACCAACCCTCAAGAACAACTCTATAGGACCACCCATCGGGGCACTTTTTCTGAAGAAGGCACCAACCATATGAGGACCACTATAAAGATAAGCCATCAGGAGTACTTCTTCCAAGAAAGGCCACAACCTTCCAATACCCTTTCTCCAGAAGAGGTCAACTATCGGGACACCCTTGAGTATTCAAGTCACATCAAAAATTAATGACTCAGGTACTCTAGCATCACTTCACCCTTACCTAGATCTCTACCCGTACTACCCTTTTTCAAAATCGTATTCAAGAAAATTCATTTTTTCGGAGAAATAAAATCCAATGAAATTCCCTTTTTCAGTGGAAATCAAAACCAGTAAAATCTACAATTAGTGAAAATCAATATAGTGAACTCAAGTCTAGCCTAGTGTATCATAAAACTGGGCCCTGATACCATAATTGTAACACCCCAATTTTCAACTAGACCTTCGTTCACGTGTTGTCTCACGTGGGGATCGTCGCCCGATAAAAATCGATATGCTACTCAAAGTTTCGTTCTAGCAAATTCCTCTTCTTCAAAATTTGGCACATAATCATTAGTTCTCAAGTCAATGTCTATCTGTGTATTTTATACAAAACAAAAGATCGAAATAATTTATCCAAACGTTTACTGGATTTCTCAAGACAATTCATAATTAATGCAACGAAAAATACTTAAAACTGGTATTTAAAAGAAATGCTAAATGCATAATATTGTTCACAATTTTGATCAAAAGAGTTTAAAATCAAATGAATAAATGAAAATTGTTTCAAAAAGATCAATAAAATATCACTTTTGATACCACCTATCCCTGACTACTTCCCCGTGAAGTGTCCAATTAAAGTGCGAGTCTTCTAACATAGATTATAGTACTCTATGTTCATGTGTACTTGAAAAATAGAAATGGGAGTGAGCTCGAAAGCTTAGTGGATCAATCCTATACAACACATACATTATACAGATCCAATTCAAAACATTACAAACACTTTCAAACATTAGATGTTCAAACATTCATTTGTTTTAGTTGTAATCTAAGACCGGAAGAGGGTTGAGATGCCTCTCGATATTCCCTGTGACCCAAATCAAATCTCGGAGGGTTTCAATAACCGTCTAAAATCAATTGATACTCACATCACAACCTAAAAGAGTGTACTTACCATGGCATCATACCATCTCCCAAAGACTTCGAGCTGTCACAGTCAGCTTTGGGTGGGAATACCTACGATCCGCCTTGTGGCTCGACAATCTCAAGAGGTGACATATAGGAAATGCCACCTCGATCAGCTTCAGGCTCGTCAAACGTACCGGTACGTGGATTCTTAATAAACCATCGTCTTATTTTAGTTTTACAAACAATTTCACTTATGCCAACCATTCACGCATATCATGAAAAATAAATCAAATAGTGCAGGCTATTCACATGAGTAAATAATGAAATCTAAATGCATGATTTTCTATTAACGCATGCTATAGATAAACAAAGCACAATTGAAATAAATTATCATACCATCATCCAAGCACGCTAAACAATTTCAATCAATTTTATAACAAAATTCTAATAATCCTAGAACTATTCAACCAAATGTTTTGAATCTTAAATCCGTATAATATAAATAAGCAAGGAAGTCACGCCCATCTGGTTTCGCCGATCTTCAGGGTTCCTTGCTTTCCTTCGAGATCCTCGTCACACTAAAATATATAAATCTGAAATTTAACACCTGATAGAATCATTCTTAAGCTTAATTAATTTCTAAACTAATCATAAGGCCCAGATATTAGTTTCAACTAATTTTTTTGGATTATTCCCAAATGCTAGAATTTTGTACATTTTTATTTAATTATAATAATATTCCTAACTAAAGTTTTGAAGTAATTTTATGAATTTTCAATTTAGTAGTTTTAACCAATTAGGAATATTTTCGTGATCAACTTTGTACATTAAAATTTATTACATAAGTGTTCTTCTATTTCTTAGTCGTTATGCATCAATTAACTTATTCATATCCTTAATGAAATAATAATGAACAAAATAAGACTTCTATTGATCAAATCTGTAGTCTCGTTCATAATTGAGATTTCTAATCTTTTCCTGCTAATAAAGTTTTGCTAAGATTATTGTTGAGTGTCAATTTCAAATAATTTTCATTCATTTAATTTCCTAATTTAGATCTTTAACTACCTAAATAAATCATCTTAATTTAAATACTTAAATTCAATACTGAAATAAATGAATAGACATCCATTAATAAATTTGTATTTTTCAAACCTAAATATTTTGTTATTATAAGATGGGTAGCTTTATCAAAACTCTATTGTTTAATCAATTCATATCAAATTAAGATTAATCACAATCTTCATAATATTCTTACCTCTCTGTTTCACTCATTCGGCTCATCCTCGGTTGAAACGCAGTTGGAGTATTTGCAGCTCCAACCAAGATCGGCTCGTGCTCTACTTCTTGTGTTCCGCTTCAACCATATTCCAATTAGCTCATGAACCAGAGAAGGAGAAAATCCAAACCCAGATCAAAACACACGTTGTCAATTCACAACCTCCAAATCACGCCAATAATGTCATCACTTTAGTTCCTTTATTTGGATTCATCACTGACCAGCAGGCACACCTACGTACAGAAACATCAATCCAATAGGTGCAATTCCTTCCTTTCCATGCTATGTTCTTCTTCTCTTCCTTTGTCCGTTTCACTAATGAATGCTCTCAGCTTCATCTTCATTCCTCGGTAGTAACACTCACGCACATACACCACGCATCAGTTCACTGTTACCATCACTCTGTTATTCACTCTAACTTCACCCACCATAGCAGCCACACACCCACACGACTCCCCTATTCCTATTTCACTGATCACCAGCAATTCGGCCCTCCTCTTTTCCTACCATCAGAGCACTTCTGCTCCTATTCACGGTTCACAGCTTCTCAACATTATATGCAGTCATCCGGTTCCTTCCTCTTTTCCAATTTCCTCTGTTCTTCTTCTTCGTTGCAGCAGTGATTGCAAAACCAGTCAAGCTAGTTCTCTTCTTCATGCCATGTTGCAGCAAATTCATGGCCTCCTTCTTCTCTCTTGTTCCTCTGTTTCGTTCCCTTCGTCTGACCGTTGCACCAAAGCCACACCGGTAGCTTTCATGACCGGTAGCATCAACGTCCTGCAGCCATTCTTTTTCTTCAGCTTCTTCTTTTCTATTATAAGCTCCACCAGAATTTGATCACCGCTCCTCTGTTTTCTGGTCACCTTCATGCATGGCCTCTTCTTTGTTCGAGCAGCAGGAACAATAGAGCATCACGGCTCTGTGTTGTTTTTTTTTTCTCTTCTTCTGTTCTTTGCTCCTCTTCTCATGCAGCGATCACCCCACATCATGCAGCCCCTCAGTTTTTCTTCCTCTGTTCGTCCTATAGCAGCAACAAAACTCAACCATGCCCTCATTTTGTTGTTTCCTTGTTCTTACTAACCGTCCAAAAACAGAGTAGAGCACACAGTACTATTGCTGGTTCTTCTTCTTCATTTCACGCCCGGTTTCCTTCTCTTTCATTTCCAGCTCCTCACTACGGTTTCCTTCTCTTTCATTTCATTTCACGCACCGTTCTTTCACGCACGGTTCTTCTTCTTCATTTGCAGCAACAAAAGAGCATTGTAGCTCTGTTTTTCTTTCTCCCCTGTTCTTGTCATCAAATGGCACCCCCTTCTTCAGCTCATCTTCCTCCTCATTAGAACACGGCGCTCTCTTCTTCTTCAAGTGTATCACGCCACCTATCTGTTAGCTTCTCCTTCAATCCTCTGTTATCCGGATAATTCGAGACCCCATCTCCTTTGGCTCTCTTCTTTGATACACTTCCTTCCACCACTTCATGTTGTCACACACACATCACTCGGTTATATATATATATGAGAATATATAACGGGGCATTATTTTGTCACTACTAAATATTGCATTTGTTAATAGACTAATTGCTCTTCAAGAGTCATTAATATTTTTTTTTTTAATCTCAACATATTTTTTATTAGAGCATTGATCAATCATATGGTGATACTACAGGTATCCAACCAATATTAATTTATTTACTGTATAATGCAAATACTTCATATGGTGATACTAC
>JAJIYU010001864.1:0-33383 GCA_030144865.1 Tinospora cordifolia
TGTGGTATGTTTAATTTTCTGTTGAAATATTTATCTATCATGCTCTTGTATACAAAAGTCAGATTAAATGAGATTTCAACCACGTACCGCTACGGGGGACTTTCTGTGTTCTATGTAGAATTGGAACTGGCTGTCAATACTGACACCAACTTGGAACGGGTTTCAAAATGAACCCACTGGAAAGGGGTTGAGTTTCAAAATTGATCTCTCTCCAGATCTGGAGCACAGAGAGTATTTCCGTCCAGTCTAAATTACGACTGAATTAATATATTGATTGGATCGAATTAATCTCTGAAAGTGTTTGATCTCCTTGTATTGTCTGGTTGGAATAATGGATTAAATAGATGGAATGATTCACTGAGCTGTGTAGCTCACCCCCCTATTTTTCACAACAAGAAATTGATCAGCCTGCGCGGAGATTGTTTCTTAGAAAGTTTTTATTTAATTTAATGTAGGACAAATAAGCCCAAGTGAACTCTTGTATTTTCAGTTTTAAATTTATTTTTCGTTGTAATAGAATATTGTACCTGAAATTGTTAAATGATCAAATGAAGAATCTACTTTATTTTGATGTTATTTTTGTATATAGACTAATGTACACAGGAACCTTAATGCATTTGGGTATAAGAAGAAGAAAATGTAGCACAGGCCCGCCTCTCGGGCATCCCAAGATTTTGATCAAATAGAATTGAACCGTCAGATGACGTGGATGATGGGACTCGGGAGGCGGGGTGTTACAGTTGTAGCGTTCTCAAATATGTGCCCTAGTCGAAGAGCAAAAGGAAAATGGATGCCCTGTTTTGGAACGATGAATAACAAAGAAATCAGAGGACGATGATTTTGATTTGTTGGATAACCGTGTGGGGAATCGCAAGCAAAGAGGGTGAGCTGAAACGATGGGGAAAGGAGAAGATGTTTTGCTTTGGTTGCTACTAGACGGAGGAGACAGGAAGATGACCGAGTTGAGTCGATTGAAAGGAAGCCGAAGAAGAAGGGTAGCTGCTTGTGGATCAAAATAGAGGAAGGAAGAGGCACGACGATGAGTTTAGGGGTGTGTCGTTGCTGTCATGCTTGAACAAACTAGTGAAGAGGAATGAGCTGTAAATTTGGGCGATTTGGCCAAGCAAGAACAACACCGTTGTTGTGCGTGTTGGGCAAGGAAGAGGAAGATGAAGAACGACAAGATGAAGAGCTGATAGACGTGGTTGCCGCTAGTCGTGATTTGTGGTTCTTGCAATAGCAAATTGGTTGTTGATTCATGAAAGAAGGATGAAACTGCTGGTGACCGGTGCGTATTGTTACAGTCCATGAGGAATGAAGATGGGCCGCTGCAAATTTTTCGTCCTGCTAGTCCGAAATGAAGAAGAGGAGCATATTAGATCGGAAATTCTGAAAATCTGGATAATGGATTTGATTGTTGGGTTTGGTTGGGCAAGTTGAAGAAAAGTATGATGATGGAAGAAGAAAAAGAAGGATGTAGTGGCTGATGTGTTTGAATCTGATGTACACCGATGGTTGTTCGCCGGAGAGTTGTTCACCGATGGTTGCTCGCCGAAGGGTTGTTTGCCCTTTGTTCTTTTGGTATGTTGTTCTTCTTTTTGCTGGTATGCGTATTTATTTTTTTATAAATAATATATAGATAATATACTATATCCATATAATATATATATATATATAATATATGAATATTAATTATATATATTATATACGAATAATATACAAAAAATATACACATAATTTATATATTATATACTAAATATACAATTTTTTATTGTTCACAAAATCGAAGAAAATTGTTGCTATTCACCGGAGTGGTGCTCGCCGGAATATTGGCCGAAGTGGTGTTTGCTGGCCGAAGTGGTGCTCGTCGGACTTTGTTGTTCACTGACCGGAGTGCTGTTTGCCGGTCGAAATGGTGTTCATCGAACTTTGTTTTTGCTGGCCGGAATAGTGCTCGTCAGACTCTTGTTTATCAGTCGGAGTAATACTCACCGGATTGTTGTTTGCAGGCCATAGTAGTACTCGCTGAACTGTTGTGATTCGTTGGTAGACTATTATATATATTTTTTTGATATTTTATAATCATTATTCTAATACTTGTATAAAGTTAAAATATTTGATATTATTGTAATATATTTTATAATATGGTATAGAAACATAAAAAAACCCAAAGTAAAGCATCTTATGATAAGTTATTCAAAGGTTTGGACTTTGATGGTTTGGATTTTAAGAAAAGCTTTACAAGCCCAATCCAACTATAAAATCAGATAAACCAAACCAGGGAGGCCGAATCCAAACCTTAAGAAACCTAGCTCGTGATTGGAGGTTTGTTACTTTATTTCTTGATCTTAGAGTTTCAACAATGAACTGCTGACGAGAACGACCCCATATCGAAACGGCGATCAATTTAACTGTTGAAGTAAACTAGGGGTCCGTTTGGAACGATAACATTATGTTATTTTTAGTACCGAATTATAGAATAATAGGACACAAATAAAGTAATATGGTATTTTATAGTGTGTTTGATATTAAAATAAAAAGTTAATTATCTTTTTATTAAAATAAAAATATACTGAAACTTAATCCCTTCAAAATTTAAGATGTGAAATCTAACAAAAAAAAAAAAGGTGAAATTACTCAATTCAATTATAATTGATGGGATTAATTTATCTTACAAGTTGATAAAAACTTTTAAATCATCTTAATTTATCCAAACAGGGATTAGCATCAAAGTTCATCAAATCCTATTTCTCTTGGAACAAACAACCCCTAATCAAACCAAACTTATATTAAATGAACCTGGATATGAGTGTTGTTAGATACAACTGTAGTTGAAGGTTTTATTCTTTATTTTCAATTTTTGATACAAGGAATCGACTATATTATATGTTATTTCTCTTTCTTTTTTTTTTTCTAATTTTATTCATTCATTATCCTTTTCTTTTATTCCTACACATTTTTTCTTTACTGTTCTATCATAATTTCATTATAGAGTTTTATTTAAAAAAAACTCTAAAAAATAAAATATTCAACATATATCCCAATACCCATGTTCTACTGTAGATGGGTAAGGCATGAGTATATCATGCTAAATTAAAGCTTTAGGTAACATAGATCTAAAGAAAGGATTTGGGATGTAAGCCTTATTTGGGAAGTAAATGCATCAATGTGAAATAAAATAGTTTCTAAATGAAAAACTTAGATGCTATTTTTAACAAACACGAAAGTCATGCTACATTTTTCTTTTTAATATTGTGGTGTCCGGGCTTAAACCCGCTAATCCACTACGTGGGTGCACATGCCCGCTTTAAGGCCAAGACCAAGAGAAAATAAGAAAAACTTAGATGATGCATTTGATATAATATTTAAATTGTGTTTTCTACTTGTAGAAAATAATAAAAAAATTGATGATTATATAAATATATATATATATATATATATATTTATATACATAGAATAATATTTATATGTGAATATAATTCATTTGCAACCTCGCTTTCATTCTATTTGCACATTAATTTTGCAACACATGTTTTCTATAATGTTAAATGGACATATGCGAATGGTACTTTATTCTTATTTTTATTATTAAAATATACATATATATATATATGTTAACTGGATGCTGCGATTTTCAACATAAGAAGGAAGAGAAGGCTAAAGCCTAACGTATGTTTAACTGCTCCCTATAGTTCAAGCCCAAATATTACAAGTTTCATAATAAATAAGATGAGTACGTCCGTCCACGCTGCTTCTGCCTTGGTTGGGTTCACTCAGAAATGTGTAACCAAATTGAACAAGCGGGATAGGAAGCCAAGCAAGCTTGATCCTCAAAAAATTAAAACTACTCTTGAATTGCCAGCTGACCACCCAATGAATTATATTGCAACGCAAATATGTAATACTTATTTTCCACTTACTCTTCCGTGAAGGTTTAGTTTTTTTTCTTTTTTTTTTTTTTTTTTTTTGAGGGGGTAAATTTTGGGGGGATAAGTTATTATCTGATCAGTTTGATTGATATATCCATTTATCAGATATCTTGAAGTGGGCCATTCGCCACACTTGTTTCAGAGTTAATGTTGGAGCTCAGGGACTCAAAGAGACGGTGCCCACATGCTCCTTGCGTGAATTTCAGAAATAAAAAGCACCAAATTAAATGAAATCTTAGTGTGTATGTATAAATTGATTAAATTAAAAAATAATAATAATTTACAATTACAACAACTTATTCTATTACTACTGCAGAAGTAGTAATGCTCCTCCTCGTGCTTTACCACCGCAATATTCTTCTTTTTGCACCCATGCTGACAGCCTGAGCCAGCATTACAACCGCCCCGATACCACCAACGAGAACAACCAGAGAAAATGCTCCAACTACCAGAATTCCAAAATTCCCATCTTACCCTATTTTCATCACCTCTTCTTTCCACTCTACCACTACTTAATTCCGAATATTCCACGTTTGTCCCTTCAATTTCCTCATCAACTGAATTTGAATATTCCAAATCTGCCCCTCCTTCTTCTTCCCCGCCACCGCTGCCAACAGAGCCCAACCTCACCACTTCCCAACCATCCGATTCCCAAATTACCCCCCTCCCATAAGCTAATTCCCCAAATCTCCCCGCAGCTGGAATTACCAAGTTATCCAAATTTGAATCTTGATTACTCGAATTAGAATAAAAGTCAAATCGCGTCTCTCCTTCTTCCTCTTCTTCTTCTTCTCCGTCGGCGTCACAGAACTCTGAGTAACTGCACAAATTGAAAACACTGCGAGGAGACGATTCGGCGATGCTGACGTTCGATACGAACGGGTGTTTTAGTAATTGCTCGCAGGTCCACCGCTCGTTGGGTTCCCTCTTCAAGCACTTGTCGAGAAAATCTCGAGCGAGTTCCGACAATTCGTGAGGAAACTCCGGAAACTCTCCTGAGAATCCAATCTGATAAACCGTACCCACACCGCAGTCTTTCCACGCCGGTCTTCCAGTGAACATTTCGATCACCGTACATCCCAGCGACCACACATCAGACTCCGGCCCCTGCTTCTCCTGCCGAATCACCTCCGGTGCCATCCACAGCGGACTCCCTCTCGGCACAATCTTACTCGAACCTTCCCTTCTTCCATTAGAAAATCTTTTTGCAGACCCAAAATCCGCGAGCTTCGCGACGCCTGGGCACGAACCGGCAAGCACGTTCTTCCCCTTCACGTCGCAATGCACAATTCCTCTCGAGTGAATATAATGCAAAGCGGATAGAATACACCGCGTGTAAGAACCGACGATGCGTTCATCCAAATTGAAGCCTTTGCCGGCGCGAGAAGTATCGGAAACGGAACCGCCGGGCATGTACTCCATGAGCAAATTCCGATGCAGTCCAATTGCGGCTGACTCGCGGGTGTAATCGCTTCCCAGGTAGGTAACGATGAAGGGAGAAGAAAGTGATCGGAGAATTTGAATTTCGTTCTCCAGAGCTTCGATTTGAGAAGGGTATGCTGTGGTCAGATTAATGGATTTTGCGGCGAAGACTCGAGCGTCGGATTTGTTGATGGCGAGGCTAACTGTGCCGAAAGAGCCTCTGCCTATATAGTCTCCTCTGACCCACTGGAGGGAATTGGAGGGAAGGTTTTGTGTTTCCATTGTGAGTTCGTTCTGAGAAGAGCTCCGCTGTTGGAGCCGAAAGGAGGCAATTGTTTATTTTGAAGACAAAAGTATGCGAGGCATCTTGGTATTTATATATATGGCTTTATAAGAGAAGGTTGTTTATTTGTGAAGTATTATCCGAAAAAAGGTGTTGCGACGTCAGTAAAGTTGTATTTAAAAAAATAAAAATAAAAAGTGGGTGACGCTAAAAGGGCTAGTCGGGCGGCCGGGTGGGCAGGCAAGCGAGAGGAGCTTTATCCTTATCCAGCGCGAAAGGCCGATTTCGCGCCACCAAGTTGTAGGAACGAACTCCCGCGGTTCGGTTGTCTCGGGAGTTGTAAGTTTACTTGCAGCCGCAGTTCTAGGAATATAACTTTTTTTTTCCTTTTTTAATGAAATAAGGAGAGGAATTTCAACAGTAAGATGTTAGTTTAAGGAGATAATAAAAAAAGGCTTACTGTGAGAGACTTTTAATAGTAAGGTTCCAGACGTATAAGAGATGAACTTGCACAAAAATCTAAACATTTTATCAATTTGAACCAACATTATTTTCTGCAATTATCATTAAATAGAGTACTCTTTAATGAAATATTATATAAAAAAAAGTTTAAAATATATATTATTTTATTACTTTTTAATTATAAATACTACAATGATAAAAAAAAAAAGATAGGAGACGGGGATTAATGTCACACAACCATGCACAAAGCACGGGACTACAGGATCAGCAACTTGGGCTCCTGTGACGTTCCTTTGGTTGATTATACGAGAATATTTTTCAGGTTATTTCATGTGGCATTTAATAGCAGTACATTGAATTTAGATGCTTCGCTTCCACTAAGAAGAAACGTGCAGTAAGATGAAGGAAAACGGAATTCTGGCGCTCGCCGATTTCTACTTTCCTTTTCCTTTTTAATTTTAATTAAAGCCAGCCGTTTAAAATTTCTTCTCTCCGAAGCAAGTGGTTCGTTAAATCACTTTAATTTTTTTTAACTGAACAGTTGACATAAGCCAGGAGGGTGGGCCAGAGGCAGAGCCACCAGTAGCAATGGATTGTGCAAGGCAACTGTCTAAAGTCGGTGAGGAAACGGTGCGGCCATTAGAAATCACGTGGGGCCGACTGTCGTGACACACTCGAAAATGGATTTTTTTTTTTTTTTAATAAGAAGAGGAAATTAGAAAAGTCTGCTCTGTTCTCCCTCTTCACTGTTGTGGCTTTGTAAGTTGTAACTTGCAAGTAATTCGAGCTTTTCTGACGAAATGTGTGGGACCCACAAAAGCTTCTGACAATAAAATATGCTGATGTGTCAAACATTTACTGGTCCACGTAACGGTTGCGGGCAGAAGAAGCGCGGCTCTTGCTGGTTCCTGGACGTCGCGTACCCCACGATGCCAGTCCCTGGCTTTTGCAGCCAAGTGACGTGCCCAGCCAGCTTCCTCTGTGTATTTAATCTGTTTTTGAATAATAATATAATAAAAAATAGGAACCTATTGCATAGTGTGGCATGGGAAGCGAGGAGAAGTACCGGTACCAAGGATCCTGGGTGGGATCACCGAACAACGACTGGTCGAAATCGAGTTGCTGCTGCGCAGGTAAGAAAAAGGATTTGTTACCCAAATTTGGCAGAGTACCATATTAATAAGATCTATTCATACTCCTTTGTTATCTATCTTGGATAAATAAATCAAATACTTGGGTGGTCATTAAGAAGATATCCAAGACACGCACAATTTAATAAAATATTATATTGAAACTTATGTTATATATAAATATTTTTACATATTTTATATCATATTTTTGAACTATGAAAATAAATTAGAATAAATATTTTTAATAGTTATGAGTTAAAAACGAGTTAATCTGCTTAATTTGTAATAATAATAATAATATATATATTATTTTAATCAGTCAAGTTTAACCGTATAATTATCACATGGTAATATAAAAGGTTAATGACCCCCCCCCAAAAAAAAACCCATTACCAAACAAAACAAATTAAAGATAAACTTTTAGGAGAGTGGATAAGAGGATAAGTAGGAACTTCTGTTTATTTTATTTCTTTTATTTTGGAAAGATTGTTGAAAATGAAGGGGGGAAGAAGAGAGCCGTTTCCATTGAACACCACAAAATTTCCCTTTACAAGAGTTTGATTCGTAGGAGAATCGGATGTATAAAATTTGGTGCCTACTTACATGGTTATCCGAACCAGCAAATTAACAAATAATTCACGCAACTTACCAGAAAAAAAAGTTTTTATTTTTTTTCATGAAATCTCTTTTATTTTCGTCCAAACGAAATGACGCGTACGTAAGCTACCAAAATAAAAATCTATAATACATGTAAAAATAAGAAAGTATCATAGCATATCATATCAAGGGCGTGTGTCGCCAGTCTCCAGTCCCACAAATTTTTTTTTTTTTTAATTGGCGATTTATGGCCACGGAGCATGGATAGCTTTGGTTGGGTGGGCCTAGGGTACTCCTTTTTCGGGCTGTAGTCACTTTACGAGTTAGAAAAGAATCCCCGTCCAATCCAGTATATGAGGTCCTCTGTTGCTGACTTGCTGTACGTCGACCGTAGTCAGAATATTAAATTAAAAAAAAAGATAATGCTCAATTAAAGTTATTTATTTTTATATAATTTTATCAGCCATAATTCATAATTATTGTAGGAACGAAAACCACTACAATTTAATAAAATATAATTGCAACAGTTAATAATAACTTTATCTAATAAAAATGTATTGTACATCATTATAATTATATTTTAATGTTTTTTTATCAAAGTGTGTGTTTGTTTACTTAATTATTATAAACATTATAGTAAAATAAATAAAAATTTGTAACTGCGTTAATTTTAAAATTATTTGCGGAAAACGAAGAATGTTATGGGAACACGGTCAGGGTGAACGGCTGAACGCAGAAGAGTAGTGAGATGTGAACGCAGGAGCAGAGAAGCAGGGAGTGTGACTTGTGCGGGTTTTGGTAAGGGGGGCGGTGTCAGGGAAGAGAGAGACAAAGAGCGGAATCAGAGAACCGACATTTGAACGTGCCATGCAGAAGTGTGCGAGCATCAGAACCTGAAACCCATCTTTTTCGCCTGACATGCAAACCTCACCACAAAACCAATTGTTTTTTTTTTTTAATAAAACTTAATTTCTTGTTATGGGAACATGGTCCTAATTCTTCCAGAAACACCATCATGGATGCTATTATTTTGCTTTCCAACTTTTATTAGAGGGCCTATTGTCAAAAATAAAAATAATAAAAATAAAATAAAAAGAACCAAATATAACAACAATAACAAAATAAATAGCTCAAATTATATATATATTAGTGCTTTTTAGGCATGCCAATGAGCTCTCAATTAATAATTTTTAGGTAAGTAGAAATAATTTTAAGAAGTGATTGTTTAATATTGACTTACCGCCAAATAATATAAAAGTTAAGTTATTTTAGTACGAAGGGTTGGAAATGCTCAAATTTAAAATCTTTCACATATTAGAACCCTATGCCCTTAATTCTTTATTAAAAATGTAGCTATGTTATTTATGATTATTAAATGACTGAGTGTATTAATATATTTTAAAAAATGTATAAACGCACATTCATTAGTTAAAAATATTACAATTGATGGTGTAAAATGCAATTATACAAATTTATACAGCATTATTTACTAATAATAATAATAATAATTAGTAGAAAAATAGAGATCTTCTAGCAATTGGGGCTTAAGTTGATTTAAATTTTAGCTGAAATGACCTATTTTGTTCTGTTTTCTTGTGATTAGAATTTCAGTGCGCGTAATTATGGGTCTTTGATGATAAATGATAGCACCCTTCATAGCTGCAAATGCTAACATGCTTCTCCAATCTGATGCTATGTGGGATGGCTTACATGACAAAACATGGAACATGTTAGAACAGCAAAGGACCCACCAAGTAATTAGGTTTCTGACTAGAAATAGAACAAATGGACAACCACGCAATGCTGCAACAACGTGTTGTGTAGGAATTTATTACATCTTTCATACGTGTTTATATTATATGATATATATATTTGAATGTATTAGAAGAGTTTGGTCAGCATGGTCTTAATACTTTGTACACTGGTAGGTACTAAAGCTCTCTAAATTGGGTAGAATCCAAGAAAACATGCCCTCTTTTTTAGAAATATTTTTAAAGCAAAGTGTCCTAACCATGTCCTTGGCTTCATTTATATGCACAAGTACATTACACCTTGAGTTGTTATGGATGAAAAAAATCTCTTTTAGAAGATATTATTCCTTAAGCCAGCCGAGCTGAAGCTACAGCCATGGAAGGAGGGAGTCTGGAACCTTACCCAAGTTGTGAGCTAGTAGTCTTTCCCACGTTTTGGCCCTCTTTTGTATATGTCAATGATGTACAAATCAGTTCCCTAAGTTGATAGATAACTGCAAACATTATTTTGGCCAGCCATATAAAAAAATAAATATATAAAAAGAAAAAAGGAGAAAACTTGTTATGGCATGGATTTAATAAAAATATCAAACTTGCATGTTGATAACATAAAGGTTGTTTAGCATGTCATAGTTTTGAACATAAAAATAAGAACTTTATTAAATGAAAACCATAGGTATATTACCTAATTTTTTAAAGATTTTTTCCCGTGCCTAAAATTGAGTACCAAAATGTTTTTTATTATAGTAATTTCAGAACCTTAGGGCGTCTCCAATGCCCATACGCTTGATGCAGATTGAGCATATGGGCTTGCTGCTACATATTTAAAAAAAAAATTAAAAAAAAAGGATTCAGGGCGTTGAGCGCTCGGTCTGTATCAAGCGCTCAACACCCTGCATGTTTGGTATCGCTGAGGTGGCGCTCCATTGAACGCCACCTCAGCGATATGAAACGTCCATTGGAAATGCCCTAAGTCATACTTAAATATATATCTTACTATTACTATATTGCTCTTTTTAATTTTAATTTTTCATGTGTTATTTGTGCCTGTAAGGCCATTTTCAATTATAATTTCATATTTTACTCCATAGTAAAATATTTTCCACACCAAAAGCGGCTTTTTTTTGACTGATTTACTTCATTTTTCACTCTAAAAAAATATTTTTCAAATATTTTTACATTCTCTTCTACTTTTTCTTTAAAAAACATATTTCTATATATAAATTTTATTTTATATATTTTCTTACTATTATGTTTAATTATTAATTAATAAGTACATAATAAAATATAGTACACATTTCAAATAATTAATTAAAAATACAATAATTAACTAAAATTAATACATTATTAATTATTAATTATTAATTACTTATTAAATTAATTAGTAATCAATTAATTATTATATAAAATTTGTATTTTTATCTAAACTTAAAAAATATATCATAAAATTAAAAATATAATATAAAAATAGTCAACAATTTTAATTTAAGTCAATAATAAAATAATAAAAATATAATATTAAATTCAATTAAATTAATATGATTAAATTTTGATTAATTATTTCACAATTACTATTTATAATAATAGTTTAAAAATATAAAAGAAAACAAAAAAGTAAAAAAGAAAAAAGAAAAAAAAACCAGAAAAAAAGCAAAAAAAGAAACTAGCGTTATGTTGCCTTGGTGAGCAGTACCGCACCATAGCCCAAACTCTCCCAACCAATGTCATTTTGGCACCAGTTGGAGATGCCTAATAATCCTAGTTTAATACATTGAACAAATCAAGGACGACTTATACTTTGTTACAGTAGCCCAATCCAATTAATAAGTTAATTTTATATGTATCTCAGTTTTATAGCTGTCTGAATTGAAAACTTTGCTATTTCGTATGAGAGACTACTAAACTATATATCATTATACCCTTATTTGGGTGCACATTGAGTTCAGAATATTTATTGTTAGATTTAATTATAGATTGTGATTAATTTGTATTTATTTGTGAGAGAGGGCCTCTCATCTCGGGCAAAAAAGGTTAATATGAAAACATGGATGCCTCAGCCAGCATGATCCGCACACCAGACAAAAAGCTTTCTAGGTTCCACCTTCTCAGTACTATATCTTATAATGGATACTGGCAATGGAAACATGATTATAAAACAGCAACAGAGAAAAAAAAAAAAAAGAAAAGAAACTAGATATGCCTGTAGAAGAGCAAGCGGGACTTTTTGGTGTGATCCCACTAATTGACGCGAAAGAGATCTCGCCCCAGATATGTTGAGACATGAAATTGCTATGAGTGAGAAATGAAATCAATTGTTTATGAATTAATTTAATCTTAATGTTGGCATGACGATGCCGTGATGAGCAAATCACTCTACAAATTTGTCACCAAATGCAAGAATAAACAAAGGGCTTTTCAAGAGAGTTGATGGAAGACTTGTTTTTTTATTTCTTTTTATTTTTTTTAAAAAAAAAGCTATTATTATTGTGACTTGACAGAAGTTGTACATGAAAAAAGAAATTGTAATTCTTAACAGCCCAACACAATCAAATTGTTGCAAGATTGTGATCTCTTTATATCAAATGAAAGATATTGCATGATTCCTTCCGCGTCTCCAAGTCCCACCCACCCATCAAGCGTGCCTCCGTCTTTGTGTCAACAGCGTCTCATAGAGAGAACTAATCAAGTGACTGCAAAGGAGACAAAACAAAAGCCACTTACATCATTTCCCAGGTTAATCCGGTTAAGTCAAAGGTCCTAGCTGATGTACTGAAGGGAGGCCGAAAAATCTAGATTTGGTTGGCTTAGATGGTGGATGGTCAAGTGTTCATGTGAGCCATGAATTTAAAGTAAGTCGCTGTTGCATTTTTTTTTAGTTAAAATTGCGATCAAATTTAATTTTCATTTCCTTTTAAATCTTAACTCGAGAGGATTGTGCACTGTATATATATAATTAAAATACCCGAACCGTAGACTAATATCGCACTCACAGAATAATTGATAAGGGGAAAGTAAAGGTCAAAGACCATCCGAAAAGAACAGGGAGACTGATAGAGAAGGCGCGCCTTTTGCCGTCCTAGGCTCCTAGCTGGCCGACCATTGGACCCAGTGGTCGGAAGGGCCCTACCTGTCTAAAGCCTACCTCAAAGGGAAGTTGCAAGTTGATCCATAAGCTTAGAATATTCTTTTCTTTGCCAATGTGTACTACGTTTGATATTGCTGTTAAATCAAAGACACTTGTTCCTCCCTTGCGAGACTCAAGTTGGCGACTTGTTTCATACATGCGAGGTGTCTAAAGTTGTTCACAGAGTAATCAGCTACTTGTATCTTTCAAATTATCTTTGACGATCCTGTAGATGTTTGAAATTCAAAAGGGGAATTGCCAATGCACGCATAAATATTTTAATTTTTGAGGCTCGGGTATAAAAGAAAAAGTTATCTAGTAATCAGGTGATTGATCGATCCTTTGACTCGCAAGGACCAAACATAAAAGAAGAGACGCAAGGACGAAACACTCGCACAAAGCCGTTGAATTACGGTTCGGTACGTTGCACTACAGTCATTCTAAGAGTTTTATGTTCCAGTAACCTGTTTAAGACTCAACGGCACCGTTGGGTTAAGAGGTCAATCGTCGTGCCCTTGCAACGGAACATAATTTAGTTGTGACATTTATTTGTCGCGTATAGAATGACTTGAATTGGCATAAATTGCATTCAAGGTCAGATAAGATGCTCTCATCCATTTCTTTTACCAAGTATTATTGAAATATAAAAAAGGAAGTAAATCTTAAGGATCAGCCTGTATTTTTTACAGGGCCTCCTTTCTGGGGTGTTGAAAACGGGTTTCTCCCATGAATTTGCTTATATCAGACAAGAGTTCAATGAATCAATACTATCCAAAGAAAAATAAGTGAAGAAATGAATTGCAATGATTTGCATTCAAGAAGGAAAGAAACGAGATGCCGAGTGAAATTATAATTGTTCTCTTATAATGTTGCATTTTGAAGATACCTCCGCTCATAGAATCCAGTAACCTGATCAGCCACAGCCCACATAATTGCCTGACCAGGAGGAATCCTCATAAGCCTAGGCAACAGGCCCTTCCATAGTGCAAGCAAGCCTTCCTCGGCAAAAATGGTTCTAATGGCATGGACCATTCCTTTATACTTGACATCGCCTCCAACCCGGCCTTGAGCCATTAGCCTCGTCTTCACAACATCAAAGGGACCGGTGCAAATGGGGCCTGCAGTTCCTGCCAAGAAGCCTGATACCATGGACTGCCATGGTTGAAGGATCTTTCCATCACCTTCATGCTTTTTCCACAAAACCACATCAAATGCATTCTTGGCTGTGAACATAGCTGCCTGGTTTGTCCCATTTCGCATTACAGTTGGGGCAGCACCTGCCCAGAGTCCACGAAGGCCTTCCTCACGAACGATGGTCATTGCACAATGTATCGGACCTTTATACCTCAGTAGCTCAGGGCTTAATCCTCTCTGTTGTTGTAATCTAATTTTAACCACCTGCACCCAACTGCAATCAGTCTACAGGCCAACTGAAGTTTTCATTTAGCACTAAAAAACCTAATTAGATATGGTAGAAGAAACCTTGTATAAAATTATGACATGAAATTACAGAAGGGTACAAACATAGAAGCCCCTAACCACAGTATATCTAAAAGAATAGTACTTTGTAGTTTTTCCAACTTGTACAAGCATCAATAGTCAGCTGATTGATACAGATATAATGCCACATAAATCATAGTGCAAGCTAATATACACGATAGTGTAGTGCCATGTTGCCAATTACATAAATTCTAATGAATATGCAAGGTCGTAGAAGCAGATCTAAACCTTGATAAGTTAGTTTACACCTTGCTTCATGCAACAAGAAAATCTCAAAGACTTTGTAACTAATGGAGAAGAGGCACTGTAAGACGAGGAATTTTCATATCGCGTCTCGTTTAATATCAAATATGGTCACATAGCTCTCGCAAGGGAGGATGTTCGACAGATGTTCACATCATTTTCCCAGGGAGGTGTCTAATTATGTCAATTTCTATGCCCTTCGCCAACATTTCTGACAAATTTCACTACAGTGATTGATTCATTGCACATATGAAGTATGGCTTAGGGAGATGAAAGGACATTGCTAAGCCCATAGCAAAAGTTGTTGGGTGTATAATTGCATACATCTATAGTAGGAATCTTTACATTGTTTAGGTAGTAGGATTTTGGGTATTTAGAATGATTATATTAAGATTTTAGTATTTAGGAAATAAAATTGGATTTTTCTATAAGCTTAGTATTAATTTGAATTATTTGTTAACGAACAGTTGAATCCTATCCTTAGTGTACATTATTTTCTTTTAATTATCATTTTTGTTCGAATGGTTCTTGTTGAATTATAGTGTTTTGGTAGGTTAATCAAGCCTTGAGAGATGGACAAAAATACGCAAACTGATCAAGGTCAGAGCAGAAAATGAAGCAAAAATAAAAAATTGCAGAGAAGTGTCAGACTACCCCAGTAATGGAACTGACAAGGGAAGTAAAACTGTGGCACAATACACCACAGCGGTAGTCATGCGATAAACATTGTTTCTTTCTTTCCTTTTTTTTAAGAGAGTTTTAGAATATTAGGGTTTGTAACTAAGGATATAAAAGGGTTTAGAAAATAGAGTTTGGAGGAGAGAACACACGCATGAAGATGGCCAACAAGGAGAGTTTGATCAACGACGAGTAGAAGCAAGATTTATGAAGATTTCAAATTGAAGATCAAATCAGGAAAATTTACTAAGATGTTTCAATTGGCTTGCTATTTCAAATCTTGTATTTTGAATTTTGAGAGTATGAGTGACTAAATTTAACGTCTAGGATTTGGAAGTACTACTATAAACCAGTTATTGATTTTATTATCATTATTGAATTTCAATTCAGATTTTATTCACGAATTTGTGTTTTTAATGTTTTTGAACTACTGCGCACAATTTGAATAATTGTAAACCTGATTTTTACACTCAAAAGATGGGTCATTAGGTTAGATAATTGAATTCATTAACTAGGGGATCACATATGTTGGTAAACTTGTAATTAACAAGGAAATTGAGATGTGGATGTTGATATTATCAGTTTTGATTTTATTGCTTTATGCTCAAAAAAAATTTGATGAAATTGAACCAAAAATTTAGGTTACACTTGGGAAAGAATCCTGAATAATTTTATCCACAATTTATAAACAAGAAGTTGGAGTTCAATGAGTCAAGGGATTAATTGCAATTAATTGGGGACGAGTAGGAAACCCACATACCTTGATATGTAGTTGATTGAACAATAATAAATAATTCTTCATGTTTTTAATTCAATAGATTAGTGAGTACTACTTAATTAATCAATTCAATTTTGTCTGATAAGTAGTTTAGATAAATTTAAGGTTATATAACTAGGCTTTACAAATAAGGTTACCATTCCTAAGGACAATACTTGGTACTCACCAAGGGTTTATTACAAACTGATACCGTACACATGCTGATCATCAACACAAGCCATAAGGAACTAGCTTCATTTTGTTGGATGGCATTTTATTTCCTATACAAGGCAAATTTGGTAGAAAAAACTGCAATGGAAACAAACATGAAAATGATCAATAAACTAATTTTTTTTTTTTTTGAAATGGGATCAATAAACTAAATTAAATTTACAAAAAACAGTGGTACAACAAAAACCTCTTACTATCACTCAACTGCACACTAGCACACATTTGTGACTCAAATGATCAACTTATTTCTTTCACTTAATTTGAGTCAAATACTTTAAACAAATTTTACTGCAAATTCAAATCATAAATTCAGAATTTGGTCAAACTAGGAGTACTACAAAAATCATGCCATTCTCCAACAATGTCTAACTTAGTTATCATTACTCAAGTTGTTGACCATTCTCAAACTCTTACCTGTTGCATATAATTTTCCACATCTTTAGTAAGTTTTTGAAACAGGCATACAATTTTTCATAGATTTAGACCAAACATCATTAATCTTCTACAAGCGTATTAAAGATCAGCCACCGGCTGGATCACAATTCAAATGCATATGATTTGTGATCCCCCAATCCTAGGACTCCTCATTGCTTTTACTTAAATGCAGAACTGTTTAACGAAAGAACATTGCAGAATGGCATGGTAGATAATAAGAATGTTTAAGATGTACCCAGATTGATCACCCTAAGCCTCAAAAGCTGAAACTCAGGATGCATAATTAAGTACAAATGTGATAGATATATGTATATATATATAATAATTAAAGCCAAACACACACAGTAGCAAAAGCAAAACACTCGTGGCTCAAATTTGTGCTCAAAAGCCATTAGTATTGATGTTGAAAATATCAATTGTTGCATTTTACTTTCTATCAATCACATAGTTTAGGCTCCTAGAATATAGTGTCCTTAGAACAATCTATTTGATTGTATCGAAAGATTCAATAATTTGGGGTTTCCCCATTAGGTCAGGTCAATTTGGGGCTAGTGGATCATTTATCATAAAGAGTATGAGCTTCAAGAGGATGATTCAGAGTTCTTGTAAAGTGGAACCAAGCAATACCAAACATGAAATAGATCCTCCAAAGAACAAGACTTTTCTCGAATAAGCCTATTCATTTGGAACCCTTGCGGATCCATTATCTAGATGTACAATCCAATGAGGCTACTACGAAATACTTACTCATGGGCCGGGACAAACTCTTTTATTCTGGTACATGGGTTCTCTTGGCCACATGGTTCATTCAAAGGCAAAAAAAGAAATAATAATAACTTGGATTTAGGCATCTACTATTATACCCACAATGATGAACCACACAATAGTGGTTCATAATAGAAAAACAGAATAATAATTTATTTCTATGGAGCACCCAGGAGCGAGAAGATTTAATTGGAAATATTGACAAATTTTTGCCTAGTTTAAGTAAATGAAATCTTGGTGCTACAATTTACAATTCTATCTATGACCGAAATTGTTTTTTCTTTATCTTGAGTGTGTACATGTATGCACACACGCTTTTTCTTTGTTTCTTCTCCCTTCTTTTTACTCTTCTTCTCTAACTCTACTCTTTCTCTATTTTTATGTTTTCCTTCACTAGATTCACTTCCAATTAACAAAATTGCAAAATCTATGTTTTTTTCTCTCTTTCTTTATTCTTCTCATTTGTCACACTAGTTATTTACTTCCTGATACTCTTGTTTTTTCTCTCATTTGCTTCTTCTTATCTGTATCACTAGTTATTTATTTTCTGATTAGAGTGTTTTTTCTTCTTATGTGTTGCAACACATACCTATGGAATCAATTTCATTGGATGGTGGCTTTTGATTCTCACTTCAATTTTAAATCAATTTTATCAAGAAGTGGGCCCTGTAGTATACATTTCAGCTTGTGTCATGATGAATTATAAGTTCACAAACTACTAAAAGAAGCTTGCATAAAGTTCATAGCCAATCAATCAAGTTAACATTGAGTAAATAATATAGGAAGTCCAATAAACACACCTTGCAATAGATCGCATACATTAATAGACACCACTCAAATCACTCTCGATCACGCCCATCCAAATACTCTAGGCTATTTCCTTTCAGGCTCTTACAAAAGATATACTCTTAATTAATGTCAAATACACAAAACACCAAAGGTACCCACTACAACTAGGAGCCCTAGACACCGAATCGAATTATAGACTCCCATAGAGTGCAAGCCAATGCTTAGTAATTTGGGCCTCTATAAATGAAGTATATAACTTTTCTACCACACATCAACAGCATCCCCTTTGGTTTCATAGATAGGATTAAATCACTAAGACAGAGTTTACTCCCAGAGATTGTGATTATGCAAAAGATAAATTCTATGCATAAGCTCAAAAGAGAAGCTTCTGCACCATCTATTATAGAAAAAACAACTTGAGATTATTCTCACTGTGGTCTTGGCGAAGTAAAAAGATGCCTAAAACTAGACTTATCCCAATTAAGGATGGTTTATATTTGTTGGAGACTTCTTACAAAAGACTGGCCACCTTGGTATCATGTGGCCCCTTTGGAAGGGAGGCAATTACACTTATATTTGAACATAAAAAAGAAAAGTCTAAAATTAGGATGGTCGTTGTTCTTTGGTTCTAATGTTCTACTCTGAAGGACATACCTTAGTGCAATAGCTAAAGTTGCCCATTGTGATCTAGGGATTATGGGTCCAATAGCAACTCTTCCAATAAAAAAGTAAATGCATATATCATCCCTTCTTCAAACCTCACAATGGCGGGTCCTCAAGCACTAGTATGCCCTCTAGAGCTTGCATTCTTAGTCTTACAAATTAACTCACAAGAGGAAACATCTAAAGAACATTTGTATAGCATTTCATACATAATGAAAGCCATTAAAAATTTATAGCAATTGTTAAAGGAGCTCAAAACAATATTCACTCTTTAGAGTAAGGTCACCAAGTTGACCGAAGAAGTAATGAATTGCAAGTCATTAATAAGAATGTGCAATCAAACAAAAGTGCCAATCAAACAAAAAAGGAAATACAATATATTTCAAAATGTCAATACCAGGTTCAAAATAAATAGCTATTGAGAGAGAAAGTAAAAATTTGATGCCTAAATATAATGCATATTGAAATTTTTTCGATTTCTTTTTTTTTTCTTTTTTACTAAAATCTTGTTGAATATTGGGTGGCTCAGCTTAACTAATGGATAAAGAAACTTTCCAAGTTTGTATTAGAAACTAATTTGGTATTAAAAAGTAATTTGATCTTCTTTATTATATAAACCCTTGGAATGTGTGATATAAATTTCTAGGTATTTGGTTTGATTTTTATCTCTCATTGAATACGTAATACACCAAATGATGTAAATTTCTAGGTATTTGGTTTGATTATTTGATATTTGAATATATGCACTAGATTATTTAGGCTTCTACTGTCAAATGATGAATCATTAGAAGATTATATAATATTAATAAAGAATAAAGTAAGCAAACAACAAGCTCAATGAATAATCTAACATATAGTATTACGTAGACATCATATATATGAAAACACAAAATTCAAATAAAACTTTGAAATCACTTACAACCAGAATTTTAAATAACATAGATGTATAATATAGTGCGTAAACATACATTTAATTTCAAAACTATGCAAGTTCTTTAAAACATGAACCGTTTCCCTCCTTCTAGATAATTTAGTGAGTTTTTTCCTCATTTGCACAAATGAAGAGTGCACAACCTCTACTTATTCAATAATAATTTATCTATTCTATAT
Organism: Tinospora cordifolia; assembly: GCA_030144865.1. Lineage (NCBI taxonomy): Eukaryota > Viridiplantae > Streptophyta > Magnoliopsida > Ranunculales > Menispermaceae > Tinospora > Tinospora cordifolia. Next base: position 19,870 of record JAJIYU010001864.1, read on the forward strand.
TTTTTATCTCATGCGGGAATGTACCAACTACAATTACTACAACTAGTAATCTTGTGAGTCTTTCAATTAAGATTTAGACCCATAGAAATGCATCAAATTATTTTATGAAATTTAAATAAACATGAAATACCATATATGTTTAATTTAATAAGAGTTTTATATTATAATAACAATGTTATACGTAATACTACAAGTAAAGATTTCTCATACAATTGGCATCCAAATACTTGCAAAAACTCAATTCAAAATTAGAATCCAACTCACCAGTACTACCTTGTCATAAAATTATTTCACATTCACCAAATAATTTTGACCTCACATATGAAAACTCATTGACCTGAATATTTTTGACAAACCACGAGACTCAACTAACTTTATTTTGATTTATATATCATTTTCAAGATATATTATTTCTTTCATTTAATCCTATATATTAATTTGACCCTACATATTGATGTGCATCGACCCGAATATTTTTGGAAAGCCTCAAGACAACATTCTACTCATACAAAATATTTTCAAAGCCGAAAATTATAAAAATAGGCTTCCCAATAATATTTTTATTAATTTTTAAAGTTATCATAAATACCCCAATTAGTCCTTAGTCAAAATAAGTTACAACATTTCTAATACGTCAGTATCTAACATTTTTGAAAATCCTGTGTTGGTCATTACATTAACCAACAAGGGCCATGATAAAAATATTATCAGAGCCTAACTTTAAAAGCCTTAAAAAGATAAAAATTCTTATATGATGATTTGTTTCTTTGTATAAGGATAAAGTATGGGTAGCTAAAATTAGATTATAAATTTTCTTTTTAATGCATTTCCTTCTTAGTCTATAAATTGATAAATCTAATGAGAAGGAAAGTAGAAAACTACAGATTCACATGAGGAACAGATCAAAAGGCTAGAGGAGATGACACTTGTGTAGCAAGAAAATAGTGCTCAGCTAATTAAAATGATGGGTAAAATGAGAAAGGAAATACGAAGGCCCAACGCACTAGCAGTCCCTGAAGTTGGTGCTAGCAGTGTTGGGTTCACTGAAGCAATACTTGTTGCAACAGAATCCCAAGTTCTTCCAAGCAAAAGTGACAAGACAGAGAAGAAACAACACTAAGAGTAAAATGGATGGCAAAAAACAAGATATAAACATGCAATACACAAAAATTGGTCAACTAATGAAATTTTTTTGGCCCATATAGGCTTTGGAGGATCTATATTTTTTTTTTCCAAGCGCACCTATATATTTTTCGCTATTTTAAGACAAAAGCCCCTTGGTCCTCTATGCTAGAACCATCCAAACTCTAGCCTAGCACCGTCAAGCTTACCTCCAACCACTTTCCAGCTTTGATGACAATTATTGGCAACAACAACCGATGTTGTTCCAACACCAAACATTTCCACCTTGGGTTCATCCAGTTCACAAAGTGCTTCTTTTTTTATTCTATACAACTTAAAATAAAATGCTAAATATAATTCTAAAATTATTATGTATGCATGTCTATGAGGATGTATGCTCATCTATATGTAAAGGGATCAATGAATAAATAAATATATTTTGCAGAAACCTCTAAATAAATATTATATATTTCATTGTGGCAATGTCTGGCCCACATAAGGAATAACACCTACAACTACTTTCCCATCTAGACAACAATTTTACAAAAACAACTACAAATTAATATCTAGAATACTCTGAAATCAGTTAGAGATAATTATAAGGCTGTTAGCAGTTCAGTTGGTCATAACTAATTACTTAAAGAAGCTGTTACAAGTACAGCATTCTCTGCAACCAGTATATTCACTGTGCATACCCGCAAAGGAAGACACTCGTTTCTTTTTTTTTTTTTTTTTTTTTTTGGGTCATTCTTTCTCACCAAGTTTCAATCAGAAACTTGGTTGTGTAGAAAGATCACCCAACTTTAGAGTGGTGAATATTGATGAGATAGTGCCCCTAAATAGTGATCTACACAAAAGTGGATAAAAACAAGTATATTGAGTAGATCCTGGAGGAACGTAGCATAAGGCCAAGGATTTAAGACCTTGTAGTAGCTAACAATCAACTGATGCAACCTATAATCCTATACACCACATGACTTTTGATTTGTTTGTTTTTGAAAGTTGACTAGCTTCTTGGACGATTTGAATTATGCCCAAGCCTCAAATGCACATTTAACCATTCTAGATGTTAGGTAACTATTTTTTCCCCTCCTTTTCCTTGGATCTATAACATGTTATTTGTCCAATGAGAATGACTATTTTAAGGGAAAAGCCAACAGTAAATGTTACAGTCCTAAATAATATTTGTACCTTTTATTATCACAAGTTCACAAGTGTTAACTTTACAATAATGTTACTCACAAGTTAACTTGTTGAGAGGCCTTTGTGTCTGTTGACACAAGTTCATTACTTTAGATTATTGTTTTTGATACTTTCATATGCTTGAAAAAGACAAACAAACAGATGATTGGTTCAAACATTATTGAGAAAGAAGAAGTCCCTATTTGTGGTCATATATTAACAAAAGGCAACTTTATTATCAAAAATTACAAGACATCAGTTCACAAATAGCACGAGGAAATTAGTAATTGTCCTCATCCACAAACAACATTAACTACCCAAATGAACTCATACAAGGCCAAAAAGAACTCCCATAGTACATAATTCCAAAATCAAAGTAAAAATACAATTAATTTGCAAAATAATGTTGCATTTGTTTGTCAAATAAGTAGTGTTAAATAAAATAGCTTCATTAAAGAAATTATAGGACAACCTTGACATTGCATCAGCTCAAAACAAATTTCACAGAAGGCATTCATCATCAATATCAACCACATGCAAGACATTGAGGTATCTTGCCCAACCATGCATAAAATATAATCAAACTGCCATAAAAAACTCCTTTCCCAAATCGTTGCAGCCACCCATTCTCAATATAATTTCTAATGCATTTTCTCAAATGACAAGTATTCAAATTAACCCCTTGTTGTTGGAAAATGCCATTAAAGTCTTAGGGCCTGAAATTTCTACATGATCATCCACTTCTCATTGCCTTCTCACTTGCTTAGGAAATTTTCATTACTTTAAAAGAACAATGATTAGCATCAGTATTCTCAACAATTACAATTTTTGACAACCAAAAGGCATCTATGCATAACCTTCTTTTCATGCATGCACAACAATGATCCTTAAAGTAACAATTTTTTCGTAATTTCTTTCCTTTATTTGGATCATATGCAACTTCTGAAACACATGTCAATGAATGCATGTTCACTTCACTTGCATAAGTTCTTCATGCATCTCAACTTTTAGTGCCATATCCAATATGCTAAGCATATTTTTTATGAGAAAGTTGAAAATCTTCCAAACATTAGAGCTTTATTCCTTTCTTTGGCATTACATTACCATTTTCAACCATTCTTCTCTATATTGCTAGACTCAACATCCTTCACAATTTTTGTAATCATTACTTTGCCCTTTATATCGTACAACTTAAATGGTTATAAATAGAAAAATATTACCAAATTTTTGTAGAAACTAACACTAGAAAGGTATAGCAAAATAATGTAAAATGAATACCTCCAATATTTTGCAAATTAGACATTATAATTTTCCCTTTTTTATTCATTAAAGCTAAATTTCCTACCTCTTCACTTTGTACAAGCCAAATGTTGTAGTGCGGACCTTGGATTGGTGAAAATATGTAGGCTTTTTTTTTCAAGGTAAGATCACAAATGTAGTTCGTTTTTCTCTGTCAACAGTCATTTAGGGTGTGTTTATTAGCTAAGAAAATATTATTTTCTCAGAAAAATTTTTTTTTGAAAAAAATACTTTGAGAAATTCATGTGATTGTTTGGTTTAATGTAAGAAAATTTGGCAAAAGTTATTTATAAGTAGTTATGATCTAAATTAATAAACAAAATTTTGTTTTTTCGTCTAAAGCAAAGGAAATTTTGCTAAGAAAATATGTGACCCTGAGAATTTTTTTTAAAAATATTTTCTCACCATTTTTGCTAATTAAACATGAAAGAACAATATTTTTTTCAAAAAAATAATACTTTTCTCAAGAAAATTTATATTTTCTCACGAACTAAACACACCCTTAATCTATTGTCAATTTAACACATTCTTTGTTCATTCATCTCTAACAAAGAGACACATGAGTTCCCCATAGATCAACAGCTAGAGCTTGCAGAAACAAGATTACACATCCCTTGTTAGTTGTTGGAGCAACAGCCTTGATTAAAAAGAGCGGTTGCCAATGAATTGAAATTTGAACAATCTTAAGCTAACGCAATATGTTCCTATATGCTAGGTGAAATGTGTTAATCATGAAGTAGAAATTTCCAATTCAAGTTTCAGGGAAACGTTACAAATCACGTGCCCAGCCAGCTCCCCAATCAGTCGTATAATTTCGCAAGTAAGTTAGGTGGCAAAACTTTACTAGCTCATCTCGTTAGAGGCTCCGAGTCCCTGGATAACTACGGGATTTTTGTTTTCTATTGGAAAGAATCAGAAATGAGCTCGAGTGAGAATTCGGTAACATTATTGCCTTGAATAGGTAATCCCTTCAAATACCTATCTCAATTATGCAAGCAAAGTTTCATAAAACTGAAGAAAGTAAAAAAGAAAACAAGGCAAATACATAGATCTCGTTAGGTTTTTTGATTTTCGGAACCATTGAGCAAAAAAAAAAAAAAAAAAGAAAAAGAAAAAGAAAATGGGAGGAAACACAAAATATAATAAAGCAGACTTTAAAACAAATATTGTTAAAGATCCGAAATCTCTGCCTAGAGCAAACTGAATTTAAGTTACCAAAACATCGCATGTAATTGTGCATAAAGACCTAAAATCGCGGCACCGAAATGGAATAAAAAATGATAAAAGAGCAATATACAACTTACCTCAAATGGTGTGACGATCATAAGCGCTTCGAGAACCCCGGCACCGAATCCTGAAACCAACCTCGCTTGGTTACTTATAGCTCCAGTCTTGGAGTCCTTGAAAGCAGTCTGAAAAACAGCATTAGATCCCATCCGAAGCGTGTATTTTAGGGTTAGATGTGTAGCGAAAGGCGTCAATCCCTTCCACAAAGCACGCACACCTTCCGTTCTTGTAATAGTCGTACCACAATGGAGAATTCCTTTGTAGGCACCGGACCGATCGAGCTGCAATCTCGTCTTTATAACATCGATCGGTTGCAGACAACAAGCCTCAACGATCCCTCCAAGCGAACCGGAGATCGCTTTCATGTGTGGCGGGATCGCTTTCTTGATCTGCTGCTGAGATTGCCGATCTTCTCCCATTTCAAACTTCTCAACGAGAACTTAGGGCTTCAGAATTTGTTCGATCCTCCTTGTCTGCTTCTTTTTCTTCTTCGTCTTCTCCAGTCTCTTCCTCTGCTCCAGTGTCCTGAGCTTGCTGAGGAGTACAGAGGAGGAGACATGCGGCACGCCCGCTTAATTCGCAGGCTTTTAATAATAAAGTTACGAATATGAGCGAATGTGGCTCCGGTGACTGAGATCTACTGAGCCTAGAGTGGTTTAACGTAACTAACATCCCACTCATTCATTTGCCACGTTAGAGATGAAAGCAAGCTTTGGCTCGACAGGGACACGTGGAATTGAAAAGGATCCGTAACGGGAAGTAGAGTTCGTCGTGGTTGGGTACGAGGACCACCGAGCTGATGGAGGGATAATATGATGTCACGTGGCACGTTCGTATTGGCTATACAAACTGGCGGCTGCGGAACTGATTGACTGGAAAACCGAAGAAGATGCCAACTTCTGGTGTCTTACTGCAATAAAATGGCATTCATCTCTCAAGTTTGTTACAAAATTTGATTAAATTACCTGAAGCAACGAAGACAAATCAAAATAAATGAAATACCATTGAAATCGTAAGTTGCAAATCTAGAAATTATAGTTAAAACGATAAGTTACATTTGAAAGAATAAAATTAAATATTAAAATAGCAAATATACCATAGTCATCATCTTTTCTTTTTCATAAATCTATGTCCTACTAGAGCAAACTGAATTACACAAGTAAGGATTAGGCTTTGTTACATTTTTATAAATCTCTTTACATTAAAGATAATTTAATACACGTGACCCTTACTTTATTGTTATTTGATATAAATAAAATCATTGCTACAATATTATAGTATAACGATAGAATTAATCAAGTAAATTATTGATTAATTAATTTAGAGAGTTACGATAAAAAATTATGGTGAGTTACTTCTTAGAGTCCAACTAGATGTTTCATTAATTATTGAAAAATTTTATGTTTGAGTGATGAATTAATATTAAATTTATTATAATTATATAATAAATTATTTTTTTATTTTTATAAGTTGTAATCACTCAAACTCGAAATGAGATATCCTAGTACTATAATTTAATAGCATTATGTCTACCACTTTCACAATAACAATTCAAGCAACTCCATTCATTTTTTTTTTTTTTATGTTAAATTTAAATTATCAGGGTGTCATCTCATGGAATCAACTATAGTATTCCAAGCTAGATAATTTCTTGGTATGATTAGGCTGAAAAATCATTCTTTTAAGAACGAGAACAATCGAAAATGAGTCATCGTTTAAGGATTTTTCATCCCCTTCTTAAGTTGAATAAGAATAAGTAGTAAAATTCAAAAAAGAAATGAGAAACTCAAAATTGACAAGATAAATATTGAACCCGAACGAGCATGGATTCCATTCATGTTTTTAGGTGTCTATTTGTAAGTTTTTGCTTGATTGTGATTATTGTTAAACTAATATCTTTAACAATTTTGATTTAACTAAGTTATTATCATTTTTCTATAATTTTATAATTGATATTTAATATACTCTATCTCTATTTAAAACTTGCAAATAGTAAGTTTAGAAAATAGTTATCATAATATTTTATTTTTCAAGTAAAATTAGAAAATAGTTATCATAATACTTTTATTTTTCATCTATGCAAGTTTTTTAAGAAGCTAATGCATACATGGGGACCAGAGAGATTGAAAGAGGTGTATTTGCACACCCTCCATTGCATAAATGGAGAGTAGAGAAATCAAGAGAGGTGTACCTTGCTTAGGGAAAGAGAATGGTAAAGGGTTTATATCATATATCCTTGGTTGTCCTATTAAGGCTACTTCAGCTATAGCCTAGGATAGCCATTGGCCCATCCCCTTGACATCTGTTTGCAACTTTAAAAATTATACTTTTTTCTTGGGCTATTTGGCATATAAGATAAGTTTGATTGAATTAAATTTAAATCTCATTATTTGTTTGCTAGTAATAACATCACATTAAAATTTATCTTGGACCTCCTATTTCATCTTACTCTGATAGAATTACTCAATTCCCACCAAATTATGTGGGATTGACTAATCCCACCAAATTCTTTTATTTTTTATTTTTATTTAATTTTTTCTTTTTAATTTTAATTCATATTATTTATTTATTTTTATTTTTATTTTATAAGTATCATATGTTACACAAAAAAATTGCAGGATTACTTAATTTTGCCAATTTTTTAGTCTTGATTTTCTTTTTCTTTTTATTTTTAATTTTTCTTTTTAAATTTATTTTTATAACAATCATGTGTTGTACCAAACATTACTTTGCTTTATTTTTAATCCTCTTGTATCTAATTCAATCTCATCCCATCTCATCCTATTGTCTAAAAATAATACAATCTTCTCATGCATACCAAACGGACCCTTAAAGTACATTAGATTAGGACTACGGTGCTATCATGTACATGGCCAAGTGTGCAAAATTTTGAGTTATTTATAATAAATTTGATTAAAACAATTGTAAAGGAATTAAAAATCATATGTTGTCTGGGATAAAGTAATATTACATTAACTTTTTATAACTTAAATTAATTGAATCAAAACAACTTTTAAGAAATATTATTTTTAGTTTGTAGTAAATGAGGCATGTTTTCCATTCCTTAAATATTTTTTTGAATCAGAATACTTTGACCCTTTATCAACATTCTATATGTAGAGCCACGAGGTTTTACTTTTTGTTTTAAGTCTTTTTTTTTTTTTTTTTTTTTTTAACTTGGTAGAACTAGTGTGGAAGAGGAAGGATGCTCCAAAAATAAAAGATAAATTGGTAAATCACTCATAACTTTGAACGAAACTAACAAACAACAATACAAGTAACCTGTAGCCTGTAGTTACGTAGGCAGGACGGGAAAGCATGGTACATAGGTAGGTATCTTCCATGTGAAGGGTAATGGAATCTTTGAAGATATTGAGATGGTCGAAACGGCGTGGAAAAGTAGGAGACCGACGTGCATGGACGCGTCGGCCGACGTACTGGCACAAGAATGTCAGGCGGTGGGTGCGAATTGGGAGTTTGGGACTTGGAAGTGCAAGCGAAGCAACAAGCAAGGGATGAGATTTTGTCGGTTACATTACATGAACCATACGGCTATGCGGGAAACGCGAACGGGCAGATGAATGGAATCGACAACGCATAAACGCGTGAGAACCGCGTTGGTCGCTTGCTCTACGCTGGCGAACTCCTTTATATTTTTGACCTAGCTTACTTTATAACAGGGACAAGTTTTCGGCGGTAGCGTTTCAAAAGAAATTCTAAATTCACACGGACAATAAAGATTAACATAGACAGAGTTTGATAAAATAGTTAACAAATAAATAAATATAAATTGTAAAATATATAGCTAATTGATTTAATAATTATAAATGATATAATTATTTAAAAATATAATTATTACAATAAATTTAATAATCTATTATTTTTTATATTATAGTAGTAAAAAAAAATTAAAAACCCACTTTGAATAGCTTAAGCAATTGCTATACAAGCATTCTGTTAAATAAAAACAAATTTATTATTTAGTTATAAACTTTAAAGCCCTGTTTGTTCGGTAGAATTGAAACAGAACAAGATAATAAATTATTCTAATCACTTCATTTATCCTTTGTTGGTGGGATAATTCAATCTCACAAAAAAAAGGATAAGATTGAGTTATCCCACTAAAATAAATTTTACTTTTATTTTTTTAAGAAAATATTTTTTAAAATTTTTAAATTTTATTATATTTCATTCTATTATATCTTATTAAAATAATTTTATCTCATCTTATATATCAAACCTAACCTAATCTTATATATCAAACCGAACCTAAAGGAATTGTAATCAAATCTGGCCCTTAAAAAATTGTTAATCATAATACTTAAAGGGTTGTCTGCTATATCTTGTACTGACAATAGTTAAACTTTAAACAAATGAATCCGACTTTTACGAAGAAGGCGGTGGATATATCGAAGGTACTTTCGAGTAGAGAGGAGAGGGGAAGAAGGGGCCAGTACCGTATATAGTTAAAAGAACTGTGTTAACATAACACAACGGTAAATCAACAACAATAAAATTTGACGAAACTTCTTTATAACAAATCGAGAGGGAAAATTGATAGATTGGCGAAAAGGAAAAAAAAAATGCCCTCTCTTCTATTAAAGAATTGTGTTAACAAAACAATGTATAAATCAACAACAATACAATGTGACAAAACTTCTAGATAACAAATCGAGAGGGAAAATTGTTAGATTGGCGAAAAGAAAAATAAAATGCCCTCTCTTCTTTCTTCTATCATTCTTATAATCCAAGTGACAATAGTCACAGCCAAAAAAAATAAAAAAGAAAGGGTCAGTCTGGCATCCTACAATCAGTCCGATCAAATGAATCTTCCCAAGTGGATTATCATCACACTTATATCATCAGACGAGCCTCGCGAAATGGCAAGGCTAGCCAGCTTTTTGCAGGCAGTTAAAGTTGCTGCCGGTTTTCCATTGTCTACACAAAACGGTCGAGCAAGATCTATTGCCTCCTGGTTACTGACCTGAACAAGATTTACATGAAGTGAACACTAAGTTAGAACATAATCAGAACACCACTGTAGTAAACAAGTATAGCGACCAAAATTAACATTACAGAAAGAGATTGCAGAACAACATGGGCGTTTTGTTAGGGGGGAATTACCTTATCCCATAGACCATCAGAAGCTAGGACCAATAGCTCATGCTCAGGTTCAATCCTAAGGATCTTAGTCTCTGGTTCTGCTATTACCCATTGTTTGAGGTGCCCATCTCCAATACCTCTTGATACAGCCAAAGTACCTTCAATTCTCCATATACCATTGTGGCAATCCACATAACCTCCCTGCAGAAATATCACATGAAAAACATCAGCTGCTATTCAAATTCGAATTCTATTGCCTTCTCTTTTAGGTAAATGTAAATGGGAATAGAATAGAAAGTGTCCTCACCTGAGTCGCAACTCTCTGTCTTTCATCTTCTCTTGAAGGCCGGTGATCTGAAGTAAGTGCCTCTGCAGTTCCTAATCTGCTGATAACAGCACGGCAATCTCCAGCATTGGAGACTACGAGATTCCCATTTCTAATCAAGGCAGTCACGCAGCAAGTGCCTCCATGTTCATTTTCCTTCAAAAAATCTGAGTCTGTCGTGAGGTAACCATGTTTGACTGCCTCAACAATCTCTGTTCCACTTCTTCTTGTCAGCTCCATTACAATGTTTTTATCAATGTTCTTGGCAGCAAATTCAGCAGCTTTCGAACCTCCATGCCCGTCAAAAACTCCAAAAAAAGCCTGCAATTACAGCAATGAACAACAAGAACATACAAAAGATTAGACCTCAATCCAACAATTTGATAAAATTGGTACCACTCTTGAGAGGGACGCCCTAGAATAGACCCTCCTAGACAAAAATAAACTGCGAAAAAATATTTGCAATTTCTACTTCCAATCAACAAAACCAGTAGTGGAATATTGGTTTTGGCAATCTCCCCAACAAAATTCCAAAGTTCTGAATTACAACATTTTTCAATGCAAAATCTCAAGGATTAAACTCTTTACTTTGGCTTACTCCTATCTTCAAGCTTCAGAAATCTCTCATAAAATCGTGATTTCCCTAATTCAACATCTAAATCAAATGCAATCAACCATATAAATTTTTCAGAAGCCCTAAAAGCCATTTTTCTATTTCTCACATTCGGTAAGTCTCAGTGACTCTTAATTCATCAATAAACGAACTAAGAGGAAAAAAAGACTAAGAATAAATAGAAAAAGATAATGAAACACTACACGAAGTTTGAAACACACCTGCTTAGGATCTCCTTGCATCCCAATAACAGCAGAATAGCGATCTTCCATCGCCTCCCTCCTACCTCTCTTGCAATAAACAGAGTACCCCTCCCTCTCCATCTCCACTTCCAAAACTGCCGGCTGCGGCGTCGCAGCCGCTGCAAAACTCGAAGCCACAGGTATAGCAATCTTCGCCGGCCTCTTCCTCTTCAACAGCGACGCAGCTGAAGAACTCGCCGACTCAAATCCACCGCCGACACAGACACCAGGACCTTCCTTCTTTAAACTCCGAAACCCGCTCGGCGATTTCTGAATTCGAACTCCAACGGAACCAGACGAGGAAGAGGAACAAGGAGACGCTACAGACGACGACGTCGACGACGATCCATGGTGGTGGTGATTTAGGTTTAGGTTTTCCGGCGACGAGACCGTGGTTTTCAAGAAGATTGAAGAAACCCTAGATGGTGAGAAAACAGGAGAATTGGAGACCATGACCGCGCAAGACATGTTTCGATTATTTCGCACTTGTTCTTCGTTGGTTGTTTGTGTTACCAGAGAATAAAACGAAAAATAATAATAAGCCAAGGTTTTAAAGAGGAGATGAGAAGAGACCAAGAGAGTCAAAAGACCTGTCCCCGTGTTAACAGCGTGGCGATTTGGCTGTCTTCCAGCGAGGTTAGATTTTCTTCTTCTACTTCTTCTTCTTCTTCGTCGTCGTCGTCCTCCTTTCGGGGTTTGTGTGTTTGTGATGGAAAGAGGGGGTTTTAACTCTTAATCATTCAACGTTCAACACGTGATAATAGGGTTGCGCTTTGAGTTTGACTCTTCCCTGAGAAGGATTCTTTGTTGACACGTGGCATAGCTACATTGGCAAGACGGCACGACGAGAAGTTACCGTTGGGGGTATTGTTGATCTTCAGCATTAGAGTTGACTGATTCAGTAGCCGTTAGTGACCGTTAACGAGAAAATTACTTTGCAGGACAAGGCTCCCCCCGGACCCCTTGATTTTCTTATCTTTTTTTTTTTTTTTTGTCTTCTATGTTTTTTTTTTTTTTAAAGATAACTCATTAATCTGACCAGTTCAAGTTCTAAATGAAATATTTAGGGTGTAAAGGGATTTATTTATTAACTGCGCCAAAATGGAAAAAAAAAAATCTACCCTTATAAGATTATGGCTCCTAACTAATTATATTAAGCTCATCTGAATAGCTTTCATATGATAATTCAAAATGTCTTTAGCCAACTATTGATGTTAAAACATTTCTTTCATTAAAAAAAAAAAATAGAAAAAACAAAGAGAGAGAGAGAGAAAGAGGAGGTCTAAAAATTCTGAAAATTTTACTTTTATTGTGTGAACATATCTTTTATCAATTAGAAAAAGGTAGAGAACGCAAGTTATTAAAAAATTGATTGCTAGAAGTATAATTCTTGTGGAAACTGAAAACTTTAATTAGTTATATTCTTATTTTTTTAAAGTGTCGTATGTAACAATTACAACAATTTAGATATTAATTATTAGAACTTGATAAAATTCAACATATTCTATTGTCAAATGTAATACCCGGATTCAACCTTCTCTGAAGATACGAAGGGAGTTCAAGCCGACCCTACGATATAGTGAAGGACTAAGAAATTTGAAAGAAAAAAGAAGCAAAATTGGACGATACAGTGTTAGCGTCTTACACATATTCCCTATTTTATCTAGAGACTATATTAATGAAAATTCACCGTAATGAGGTTTGAATGATTAATGGAGAAAATGAACTTTTTGAATTTGTTTTGTTCAAAGAAGCCAAATTAGACAAATTAATAAGTTGATAAAGAAGTTTACCTTGCAGACCCATTCAAAATAGTTAAATAAGTTTTAAAAGTAGTAGAAAGTCAAAATTTGTGATTTTAAGTGTATGAACTGAGTACATATGAGATTTTTTTTTAAAAAAAATTATTTTATAATACAAGTATAATTATAAATAAATTTTCATAATTGTTGCGAGGTACCGTGATGTTCATTTTAATTAGCCTGCCTCCAAAGATCTTCCTATTGTAAAAATAAATACATAAATAAATAGTCAAACTACATATATTAAAAAAAAACTAAATAATAAGTTAATTGGTATAAATTATGTAATATTAAATTACTTGTTAGAAATATGAAGTTAATTAGTAATTAATTACAAATGAGACCAGGAATAAAGATAATAATACTTATTGGTGAAGTGGCTGTTTATTAATACTTGCTAGCAAACTGACGTTACTTTTCTCATTTAAAAAGTTAGCGTACTATATGTTGTTGACTACCCTTGTCATTCATCTAGAAAACCAAAGGCAAGAGTTGAAATAAAAAAATAAAAAAAAATAAAAAAAAATAAAAATATATAT